>PVJO010026323.1:0-21298 GCA_004026905.1 Hystrix cristata
AAGTCCCGGGCAATGGAAGTCCTGGGCCTACCGTCCTGGGCGGCCGAGGGCTTCACCTTGCAGGGCCCACGGGCCTGGAGACTCCCCAGCTGTGAGGAGGACCCCTTCCCTGCTCCTTCCACACCGCACAGTAACGACCTAGCACAGGCCGTAAAGAGGGCCGCAAAGCACGCGAGTGTAAATGCAAGTTTTGACACACTCACGTGACACACATGTGGATCTGCTGGTGAGGTTGTAACCGGCAGTAATTCTTTCCTCACAACACAGTGGCAGGGTCCAAACCAGTTAAATTACACAGCCGAAGCAGAGCACTCTCTTTAGACAAGTAAGGCCAGAAGTGTATGTTACAAACATGAACTGGGCCAGGCACAGCAGCACACCCCCGTACGCCCATTCTGGTGGCTGAGGCAGGAGAACTGTCATAAATTCAAGGCCGGCCTGCGCTACATAGCCAGACCTTGTCTACAAAAAAAAAAGAAAAGAAAGAAAGAAAGAAACATGAACTAAAATTAATGACGATGATGATGATGACGATGATGAAGAAAATGTGGGAAGGGGATGAAGAGACGGAGGGAGGGAGGAAGACAGGGAAGAGGAGGGTAATGAAAAGAGTCAAGATACGTTAAATACATATCTCTGCTCCCTAAAGTGAATGTGAACATCAGGTAAAATAAACGTGTACTAAAGAAAAACCCCACATGAGAGCCCACCTCTTGTTCCTGGACTTCGGGTGTTTTTGTGTTCGATCCTGACCTTCCTCCTCCCTCCTCCCAGGGCATCTTCCTCCTCTCCCGGTGTAGTTCCCGCCCTCCTCTGCATCATGCTCTCTGGCTCCTGCAGGCCCCACTGCAACAGATCTGAAGTTCCATAACAACTTCTGTCTGCATTATTAATTTTAGCTTTATATTTTTACAGTTTCTGGCACACAATAGGCTTTCAAAAGATATTTATTGGATTAATTAAACTATCTTAGAATGTAATAGACTAGAAACTTTGTAAGAATGGGTCGGGTTTAATATTGTCCTTACACTCCTCACCATAATTCCAATTGCCAGTCCCAACACCTGCTCTTCATTGCTCCTTTCGTTATCGCCTCGGGGTCGCTTGACAGGTTGAAACTGTCCCACGGTCTCCGTGCTGTCTTCCCAGGTTTGATCACATTTTATAGGGTATTTTGTTCCTGTTTACTCAGAAGTATCTTACGCTTCCACATTCTCCATGCTTTAATTTCTTCTTTGTTTTGTTTAGTTTCTCTACATTATTTTCTTGGGCAATCTTACCTGCTTCTGTTACTTAAATTATTATTTCCTGACAAGAAAAGTAATGCGTTATATGCATTAAATGCATTCCTGGAGCAAGGAAATTAATCTGGGTTCTTCCTTTAACTATTATCAGACACCATGGCACAGGCCCTCTTATTGTTTTCCTACCACAAATAGGGAAAAGAATCATGTTAATTGTCGTGTGTCAGGTTACAAACATTGGCTGCCTCCAGATCCCGAGCTTTTCACCAGCAGCTTAGAACGCTGGATGATACTGGATAATATCTTTTCAGTCCCCAAATTTCTCCAAACCTATAGTCCAACTGACTATTAAGCACACCTGTTTGAAATGTTTTGTACACAAATACAACTCAAGTTCAGAAAAGTGAACATCACACACACCTTCATTGCAATCACTGGCCTTTCGGAGTCTCTGCTATCCATGTAGCTGTCCGTGTTGGAATCATCGGAAGTGTCTTTATAATGCTTGCCCATGTTTCTCTAGACGGTCTTCTCCTCTATCTCAGAAGGACTCCTGACGTGACATCCCTTCTGACCCTAATTCAGATCGTTCCTTTCCGTTCTTAACTGAATATTGTAATGGTCGAATTCTGAAATTCACCCTCAACGATGTCAGCAGGGCTACTCTGTGCAAATATAGTTTTAAATTTATTTTTATGTAAAAACTATACTGCTTCCCCTTATTCTCCTGATAAACACCAACCTTTGAACAGAGATAGTGAAAACTTCAATATCTCCTTTAAACATCTCTCCTGTAATTTTTCCCTGATCCCACTTACAGGAACCCTGTATCCTGGACCCCAGAGAATTCTAACACTATAACGAATGTGCCTCGTGTTCTTGATCCTCTGGGCCTCTGTTCATGCCCTTCTCTCTACCTGAAATTTTATTTCTTCTTTTCAACCCAGCGGAATTCACTTATCCTTCGAGGCATGGCTCAAATTACATCTTCTCTCCAGGCCTTCTGTTGCCAGCCCCCACGCCTCCATCTTGGGCACAATCCATCAGACTTTCTTTCGGCTCCCAACGTCTCCTCGTTCTCCTTTGTGCTATGGAGCTTACTGCAGTATATTTCATTTGTTTTTTGTGCTCTGAGGCATGGCTGTATTCTCCCCTGACATTTAAAAAGGTTTGCTGCAATCAGTTTTCTGTTCTAATCCTGAATATGAATAGGAAAAGTCAGTGTAAGGTAAGGTACAAAATATTTTCTACATATTACAAATAAATATGCATAGAATATGTGTGTATCGTCTTTTACTTTCTTATGTTATACTTGCTAAATTTACTCATTTTGAGACTACTGTGATGGTAACAAATAACAAACATTTTGAATGAAGGAAAAGTAAACCTTTACGTAATTTTATGTGTACTTTGGAATGTTTGTGTTTGACTACTTGTTAATAGTAATTAATGACATAAATCTTAATCAAAATTTTTAATCTTATTCATACAAATCAATATAATTTTATTATTCCCACAAAGTCTACAGTTTGGCGGACAATTTTATACTCATTTCCCTCTGCAAATTGAACCATACATGTGTCATGTTAGGTTAATAATTGTTGCCAAGGGTTTCTTTGCTTTAGATTTAAAATTGTCCTAGTAATCATTATTAGGAGATTTATTAAACACTACCATGAGAGAAAGCTTGAAGTAGTTTCGAGAATAAGGGCTTTGAAACAAGAGAGGCTTGGAATCTTAGTAATCTCAGTTCCACTACTTACTTGTTTATAAGCATATATTTCACCTTCTGAATCTTACTTTTCTGTAATATAGAATAAGATAGTCTTCTGGGAAACCTGTTTTGGGTGCTGAAAGTGGTGTACGTCAGGTCCCAATCCGAGGCAGCAGACAGCCCCCATTATTGCTGGCTATTATCACCTGCATTGCCATGGTGAATAGACTGTTCTGTAATCTCTCTAAAATTGTTTTCATTATCCACAGTGTCATCAGGCATCCTCCTGTGGCATGGTTTAGGGAAGCCTTGTCTTCATGTTTGATTGAATAACGTCTGGGGTGTCACAGGGAAGTCACATGATGAATGTGTATGTAGAAACAGCCTCCAGACAGTTGATTCATGTGTGTCCTCTTCCAATCAGGAGAGCAGTGTTAGTCGGAGACCTGCTGGAGTTTGAGTCACCTCCTCCCTCCACTCTCTGTTGACAGCAGATTGAACCTTGAGATGACATCTAATTTATTTTTTAAGATCTGTAGAATTTACTGGCAGTTGCTTACTGCTGAGCCTCTACCCCATTTGCTTAAAAATGGGTTTTGTTTGTGCAAAAGATTCCTACAAATTATTGCATTTTGCCTCGTTTATTTTTAGAAAAACTCTCTGAAGTGGCTCTTCTCTACATTTGAATTCCTGTAAGAAAAAAATTACTTATGTCTCTGTTTGTGATAATGACTGAATAGTGGAAGAGCAGATGCGCCATGTAATAGCACTCTCAGACCAAAAGGGAACAGGGAAGCCTCACTTCCAGGTCAGGAAAGTCGCATACTGCCAAACGAAAGGTGCGGCTGAAGGGCGCCCTCGACTGCGGACTGGAGCCAGCGCAGGGATTCTGCGCTGTGGGAGACCACGGGAGGGACAGGAAGGGTTGCTTGGTGTGCTTGTTCATGTTCGGGTTTTGGTTTTGTACATGGAATCGAAGACAGATTAAGCAGAAAATCACTTCAGTAAGTCAGTTGACAAAGGAAAATGTGTCAGAAGTAAAAAGAGATTGTCGAATTCAGAACATATTTGAGATAAAATTACTAATATTTCCTGATACGACAGATAAAGGAGAGTGGAAAAAAGGGAAGAAGCAAGGGGACGCCACATGTTTGCACCTGAAAGATCCGAGAGAATAACTCGCTTTTTATCAATAAAACGGAAGATAATTAGTGAAAGGCAGAAACTCGAGATTTTCGTTTCAGACAAGCTGAGTTTGGGTCAACCGATAGATGGTATTTAGTTCGCAAATGGCCGCGGCCATCCCAGGAGTCACACGCACAGAGAAAGGGATCCGGCTTGGGGCGCTCGGCACTGGAAGGTCTAGCTGACGAGGGTGGTTCACGGGCGAGGTGGAGGGTGTTCAGGGATTTGAGAGGGCGGCTCAGTCAGGGGCAGGCTCGGGGAGCTGAGACTCAAGCTGGACTAGAAGACTCCGCAATGGAGTGCTGTGTGTCACGTTTGTTACAATAGTAGACTCAGTGGCATCTGAAGAGAGTGCAGAATTAGTCAACAGGTTCAAGAAAAAGACGAGGCCAGAGTATATGGCAAAAACACACAGATCTGCCCGTATGCGCCTCTGTACATCACACCAACCGCCAACCTGTAATCAGTCATCTACGTCTACCCGCCTCTCACCTGTCTGGGGAGTTTTCATAAAGACGCAGAGACACAAGAGGTGAAGACACATTTTTCAAAAGGTGAGTTCGCTTTCTGTAAGATTCTCAGACTCGGGCTGGGGGCGCAGCTCTGTGCCGGCGCTGCAGGAGACACTCAGGCGTAATGCCCAGGAACACACCGATGAGGCAGGAGAGACACGGAGCTGGGACCATGGAGTCCAGGGTACCAGGGGAGAGCGGTCTGACTACCGAGCCATGACCCTCGGCCTGCAGTTCTGCCTTCAGATCTAAGACGCCCCTCAAAAGGCTCAGGTGTTCAGAGCCTGGACTTCTGGGGGCTGACTGGACCACAGGGGCCTACTTTTATCAGTAGATTATCCACCCATGAGTTCGTAGCTGAAGGTGCTCTTAGGAAAAGGGACAGTCACTTGGGGGCATGACCTGAATGGGTGTATTCTTGTCTCCTCTCCCTCCTCTTCCTCTTCTCTCTCTCCCCCCTACTTTGCCCCTCCGTCCCTCCCCTCCCCCCGTCTCCTTCCCTCCCCCCTTCTCTGTCTCTGTCTCTGTCTCTCCCCAACCCCTTCCAGTTGCCTTGGGTCCGGCACCTTTCTTCTGCCATGTCCTTCTGCCCTGGAGCCAGCCAACCATGGACTGCATCTCCTAAATCTCTGAGCCCAAATAAACCTCGCCTCCCTTTAAGAAGGGGGTTGGGTATTTTGTCTCAGTGAGGGGAAAGTGACTAATGCATAGCGGTGGAGATAGGAGCATGTTGGTGAATGTGATAGTGAGAGCTAGTAATGTTCTCTTTTAACTATAAAATGTTGTACATATAGTTGAAACACAAAATTGTTTTCCTAATTTCTTTAGGACAGTTCTCGTATGGACAGTTTTTAAAATAAGTCCTCAGAATCATTATTTTGAATTCTTTTTCAGGCATTCCATGAATTCTTTTTCTTTGCAATCTGTTGCTCCAGTCACTAGGGTCTCTTGGAGATGCTGTGTTGCCCTGCTTCTCGGAGGTTTGTGTGTCTTGTTGGTATAGTGGATGCAGTCTCTAGTAATTCAGTAGAGAAGCATGCAGAGTCAGAGGGCTCCCCTAGAAGGTGTGTCTTCTGACTTGGTTTCATCGCCTGCAGGGCACAGAAGTGCCACCTCTGCATGGATTCTTCAGCTCTAAGGGCCGGCCTGGGTGTGGAGTGTGGCAGCAGCAGGGAGCCCACCAGTGTCCTGGCTGTGACTGTGCACACAGCTCATGGGCAAGGATGGCGAGCAGGCGCTCTTGGGGGCCTTCGTGCCCTCAGCTGAGAGTGGTGGGTGGGCTGCTCCTCCCTTCCAGGGTCTTCAGGTGGTCTTGCAGGCCACTGGGGGTGGACGGCCTGGCTATCTTTCTGGCTGCAGGCACAGGGCAGGGCCAGCTGTGAGGACCGGTGAGCTGCAGGCGGTTGCTTTCCGGGGAGTGAGGGCAGCAGAAGACTGGGCAGGGAGTGCGCAGGTGGACTGCACTCCACCCCCGTAGCCACCCAAAGTGGATCCAGAGTCAGCAAAGCCGCGGCTTCCCTGGGAGCCCCTCCTGTGGATGCTTGGGGGTGCCCTGCCGACCTTGTCCCTTTGTGTTCAGAGTTTGTGACCCAGATTGCACATCCTTTACTCATGATCCCCTCTGAGACAGTAACTTCATGTCTTTACAAAGACGCTGTGCGTATCCATTTACATGTAGGGTTTATGCAGTTCACACACACCGGGGGGACTTACGATTTTGATATATAGCAATTTTGATCGACTGCATGCTTGGCTTCCAAAACATTCTGGTGTCTCCAGTTTTCCTATGTTGTGTAATTTGATGAGTTTTCAATAATTAAACTTTTTTTATTTGTACGTGTTTGCAGAGCACAATGATTAAACTCATCACAAGAGTTGGTACTTGTGCGAGGCACACCTTAAATCTCTTTACTTCCCCTCCTCTTGATCTCCCCAATTAACTCTGTTATGGAAATTATAAGCTTTGGCATGTTTTGTTCAGTTATCCTAAATAGAATTTGAAGAAGAATCAGGTACAGTTAAAATTTACCAACTTGCTAATTTAAGTATAAATATTTTTCTTAAATTTAGCAGGCACTTAGTATGCTTTAAATATGACTTTGTCAATTATATACAATAAAAAGTGAATTAGATTTTTTAAAAAATTTAGTAGGCAGAAGAAGTGGTTTCTTTGGCTCATTTTTTTAGTTACACTGATTAAACCCAAGGTCTTTGCACAGATTCAAATTTTATTTTGAGACAGGGTCCTCCTATGTCACTAAGTTCCCTAGGATGTCTAGAATTTAGGATCCTCCTGCCTCAGCATCCCAGAGCCCCAGGATTATAGGCATGCCCTACTACATAGAGGTCTTTAAATGTTATCTGAAGAAACTGAACACTATTTACCTTTTATTGAAAAAATCCTCTGAAGAAAAGTTATACATGTAAAATAAATTATTGGTTTCAAATTCAAGCATGAGAGACAAATAAGTGAATGGAACTTTTGTTTAATTTAGGGTTTTCTTAAGCAACCTTTAGTATCAATTCCACATCTATTCTGTATAGGTGATTTTTATTCTATTTTTGCTCTAAATTTCCTTTGAAAAGTATATTTAAGATTATGTTAACAAAATTCTATTGTCAGAGGATATTTTTATTGTTTTGAAAACAATTTCAGAACTTCTGGAGGTGTAAACAAAATAATGTTAAAACTATTAAATAACAGTTCTTTTCAGTCCTGTTAATACTTCTCTAAAATCAATGAGCAACTAATTTTAAAATCATGTTGATGAATTTGTTAAAGATTTTCAAAGTCTCAGTTCAGATATTTCTTTGTGTTTCTCAAATAAAATAAAAATGTGTTACCATATATGTTATGGGTTTTATAATTGACCGTAAGTTAATTCTGCTAGAACTTTTTCAAACAAATTATTACACAAGAGCTAAATGAAAATGTCTAATAAACTTGCATCTATTTTATACTGGCATGTACTGAAGATATTATTTACTAAGATTTTTCAGTACTTAGTACTAAAACTTCTGTAAGATTTATTTAGTTTTCTCTTAAAAATTTATTGGCTTCTTTGTAAGTGTCCTTTGCTATACGTAGTTATAGGAATGTAGAACATTTGTATCCAGTTTTCATAGTAGTGTTATAAGCAATATTCTTCCCATTTATGTGATATCTGTGAAAAATATTTCCTCCATGATATATATTGATGTTACTGTTTAAAGTTTTTGTTGAGAGGTTTGGGGTATTATTAATCCATAACTTATCTAATTATTTTAAAATATTAATGAAATTTTATTTTTTTCAGAAGTCTCTATACTATTTGATTTAGAAATGATTCATCTTGGAAAATTAGTATGATGTAGATTTATCATATATTTGTACAGATGTTGGAAAAAATATATATACATGTGTTCTATAATCTACATTTCCAGAATGAGATTAGTATAGAAATATAAAAACTCACATCTTTCTAAGTGAATAGTAAAAGTGCATGCTTAGCACAATTAACTAGCTAGTGATGAATGAATAAAAAGTCCATTTTATGAATAATTTAAACCAACTATAGGGTAAAGAAATAATAGAATATAAAATAGTCCAGGAGTTGACCCTCTACCTATGACATGGGTGCAAAGTGGAGTGCCAATGCAGTTTGTTTCCATTGTAATAATATTTAAAATAAAAACTATATTAATCTCAAAAAAGATTAACATACATAATATGCAGGGAATTTAAATGCTCAAGAGCAAACAATCTGATCAAGTGGGCAAATAACCAGAACAGACACTTTGACAAAGTAAACAAATGCCCGACAAGTGCATGAGAAATGTCCAGCGCCCTCAGTCAGCCAGGAAAGACAAGTCACAGCTCCAGTGTGATACCACCTCACCTTCATAAGGGTACAATCCAAGTCAGCAAAAATTAACCAATAATGACAAGCATACCGAGGGAAGGGAAACCTTATACACTGTGGGAATGTAAATCATAACAGCCATTATGCAGAAAAGTATAAAAGAATCCTCAAAAAATCAAACCAAAATAAACAAAAGCAAAAAAATCCAAGATATTGCACGGCTTTCCCATTGGGAATATATTTTAAAAAAAATGGAATGATTACCCTAAAGAGGTATCTGTACCACCATATTTATGTCAGCACTACTCATGACACACACGCTATGCAGCCCACCGAGTGTCCCTGAGGGTGGGTGGTAAAGAAAACACAGCATATTTGCAATGGAGTGACATTCGGCCACAGAATATGATGAAAGCTGATCATCTGCTAGAACCTAGAGGACACCGTGCGAAATGAGACGAGCCAGGCGCGGAAAGACAGATCCACCCGCTCGCGCTCATATGGGGAAAGTTGCAGGTGAACTCGGAGAAGGGCAGAGCGGAACAGTGGTCTCCCTAGGGGATGGGACGAGCAGGAGGGACAGAGGGCGACCTGGTGATGGCTCAGAGGAATAATTTTCAAGCTTTCACAGAATAGACGGACTATAGCTCACAGTGACCCACTTGTATTTTACACAGAACTAGAAGCGAGGAACTTGAAGCTTCATGACGCAAAGGAATGATACATATTTAAGCAGAAGAAAATGTTAATTTCTCTGATTTACTCTTTACACATAATAAGCATGTATTAAGCTATACTACCCCTCACAAACATGTATAATTAGTATGTTTCCATTAAAAACAAAAGCGAGTTACTGTACGAAATATTCCACTAGACATTCTGAAAAGTGTGGCACACAAAGGTGAAAATCCTTGACTGGACACAATAAGGTTAGCTACTATCTCATCACTCACTGGATCAGCTCCTGTTCTAAAACTTGCAATCGTATTCACTTATGAAGTTCTTCCAACAACACTATCAGGAGAATTCATTTTGTAGCTGAGGAAACCGATCACTGGGAGATTAAGGAACTTGCTGATGATCACATAGCCGTGACTAGAAATCTGGCTCCAGAAATTCTGCTTTAACACAGGACTATATTGTTTCCAGATAAGATTACCGCTTTAATACACAATGAATAATTACAATTCATTTTAAAAATGTCTTAGTCTCTTTCTTATCACTGGGACAAAATAGCCAGCAAGCACAACTTAAAGGAGGGGAGGTTTACTCTGGCCCAGGTGACAGTCATGTTGAGCGGGCTCCACAGCAAGATGGTGAAGCAGAAAGCCCTGCGCTGAGAAAAAGCTGCTCATGTCACGGTGGTCAGGAAGCTTGAGGAGCAGGGAGGAGCCAGGAAGAGAGAGAAACCCTTGCAGGTCATGACCCCAGTTACTCACTTCATCCCACCTCCTAAAAGTCAGTCAGCCCTAGTGCCCCCACGGTCCAGTCCTATTGCAAAAGCCCAGCCTATGAGCACTGGAGGCCTTTGGGGGAGAGTTTAGATATAAGCCATAACAACAATGAATATAAATATTAATATAAACACCAAATATATGCATTGGAGATTGAACCCACAGCCTCAGTAACGCTAAGCATGTGCTTTCCACTGAAATACATCTCTTCAACCTTATTTGTGTCTTAATCAAGTTCTTACTATTTTTTAAAATTATGTGTATTATTTACTTGTATTTTACAAAGAAATTTACTTAGGGTTTATGTTGTGGACTAATCAAATATATATAAATATATATATTGCTTCATCTATATTAATTGTTTCAAAAATTTCCATTCTAAATTAGACTCTGTATTAGTAATAACTTCCATATTTTCAAGGGAATGAAAACCGTGGAACGGGGGAAGCAATGAAGTGTGGTCAAAAGATGTAGTGAATGTTTCAACTTCTAAAAATTAAAATAAAAGAGCCATTACCATTAATCTCCCCTCACAATACTCCCTCTTGCATCAAACACACTTGTCCCTCATTCTTGCCACTTTCTGAAGCGGTTCTGGGAGTGCTCTTTCCCGGCCATCTTTGTGGGGTGTGAGGAAAGATTCCAGCTCATAAACACATTGCCGCGTGTCCCCGTCCGCCTTGTCCACCAGATCTGTCACCGCGTGACTTCTGGCTCTTCCGCAAAGTCAAAATGACCGTGAAAGGGGACATCCGAGTGGGTGCGGGACGCGGAGCAGCCACGACAGAGCAACTAAAGAGGCGCGCGCGGGGAAGGGGGCTCCAGAGCTGCTGCAGGAGGCGGCAAGGAGGACAGGACAGTGTGCTTAAAGGGAGTCTTTTGAGGGGGAGGCGAATGGCTGTGTCTGTTACTGTAATTAATTTTTAAATGTACATACTTACACCATCTTTATGGATCACGTCTTCTCCATAAACACATTGTCTGTCAGTGTCATACCACAGGCTCTTACCTGATTACCTGCTAGAAATCCTCACAACGTGTTTGCAGCACTTCTACTTAATCCCTAATGAGTTTGACATAACAGTCTGCAAAATATTGCAGTTTTCTATGGCTCTTTTAGTTAATGAGGTATCATGGGCTTGCTAAATGAATGCATCAGTAAAACAACTTCCATTCTCTGTGTTTTGGCAGAGAATGATTCACCTACCTTAAATGTTGAATCTAGGGAGTAAGTTTTAAATCATGTAACTTCTAACCACGAGAGAAATCTAGTGTTTGTTGACATGATATATGTTTTATGTATAACACAGGTAGCTACATCCATCTTTTGAAAAGTCTATTTTGCTAAAAGAATGGCAAATACTTTGTATTTCGGCTTCTATTAGATTTAAAAAGAATAAAACAAAACAGCACAACTGTTTTTCTTTCTCTTTTTCTGGTTTAATTCAGTGTGGCTGTCACAGCCATCAACCAGTCAAGCTACTGCTGCAGTTTTACTACATGGAATGCTTCTTGAAGTATTAGCTTTCAGCTTCAAGCCCTGCTGTGCTAGAACATTCTTTGGCTTACACGGCACCTGTGCAGACCTCTGGGGACAGTTTTATTTATTATTTATGCAACATTAAGGGGCAAATAACAGGCAAGCTGGATCAGAGGTCATGAGTGCCTTCAAGGTCGATCTCTTTGGCTTCCAGAGTCCCGTTGGCAGAACTCTTTCCAACATCCTCAGAAACAGGGCGGTCTAACCAGCTAAAATGTAGTGTAAAATGTCACGGCCTTTGGAAAGTAGATAACCTAAATGAAAAGCAATTTAGTTAAGGTGTGGCGTCCCTGTTCATTTCAGCTGTTACGTGCTTTGCAGCCAGGTAGGCACACGGGGTGCCATCAATCTCCACAAAGGACACTCTGAGGAAAGGGGCTTTGTCAATTTGAACTTGACCATTTGTTATCATTAGAGAACTGTTTGTAAAAAACAGAATTTTCTTCTTAGCTGACAATGCAGAAACCTCAAAGACCTAAATAATCAAAGGTCAGGAAAGAGTTTGGGGCTCATCCATCATTCTTGGACACAAAGATTTCCTTCGAACAGGGCGACACGTGTTGCTCCAACCATTGCTCGTGAACGTGAGTCAGACAGACACCAATCTGGTAGGAAGGGCCCCTCTAGAAATGAACTGCGGTCCTTGTATTTTCAGAGATAATTGGTTGAGCTACTATGAGACAATGAATTATGATATACTTTGTGAGGACATGGATAAATATTTCTAAGAAAATCCTTTAAGTAATTTGCAAACGTCATTTTTTTTTCCTAATGGGTAAGGACAGTTAGGGAGGAACTGGCCGCACAGGGCATGACCAGGCAGCCCGCAAAATGGACACAACCCCATGCTCGCTCAGGTGTGGCCCGGCGGAGGCTGCCTTTGTGAGGCGTCTGCATTCTTTCGCCATGTGCCCACAGCTCCTGTGACCCTCGGCTCATCCCAGAGACCAAGGCTAAGACACTGATTGTTCCCATCAGTGAAACAGTTTTAGGAAATCAGCTTACCCCTGTAAGCTGCGCGGCTCGTCTCCCACCCTGCTGTTGGGCAGTCCCGCTTCTGCCGTATTAATAAACCACTTCCGTTTTCTGAGCTCCTCCTCCTGCACCCCGGACGACCTGACCTCTGCCCACCTGGGGGATCTTTGGCTTTGAGTCAGCCCCGCCTCTCCACTCCTCGCCTGGGTGCAGGACAAGAACCTGAGAAACAACGGGGCGGCGCCAAGGGAGGCCCCCAGATCCTTGCTGCCTCTTCAACACGTGCTTGCTTGAGCAAAAGCCTGGACCCGTTTTTTAGAATAGTTGTTCCTCCTAGTCATTCTTCTCCCTAAACTGTACAATCATAAAGCCAGTAGCTGTTTAAGACTTTTTCAGGTCCCACCTTTTCGCTTCCCTCCCAACTCCACAGGCCTGCAGGCAGGCAGGCTGTATAATCACGGGCTTGTAGGAAGTTACCAGGCTTGCACACCCCACTGCCCTCTGAAACCAGGGCCTTTGCACTGAGCTACGTCTCCAGCCTTTTTCATTTTTTGAGACGAGGTCTCCCTAAGTTGTTAAATTGTCCAGGCTGTGCTCAAACCTGTGATCTTCCTGCCTCAGCCTCCCAGAGTGCTGGGATTACAGACAGGCAGCCCATGCCCGGCCACACTGTCCCCTTTTACCTGATTGCTATTGTAGTCCTAAATGGCCTTCTTGGTTTGAGCATGACTGCTGTAGAACCCTTCTTTACCAAGCACCAAAGTCACCATTTTTAAAAAAATGTAAGCCCTCTGAGCAAATTTTGCTCAAAATTATTTCTTGTTTCAGTTTTGGTTAATTCCAGACTCCCCAGAACGTCTAAGGGGCTCTGCAATCTGTCATGTTCTGACATCATATCTTCCGGCCCTCTTGCTCACTCCCAAGTGGTTGCTGCTGCTTGAATGTGGATCACTTTTAAACTACACCCTTCCTCCTGTCCCTCAGCCCAGCTGCACAAGTGGTTGCACCATCAGGGGGACTCGAGCTTGCTATGCCAACTCCCCTAAACCCCCAGTCAGACTCCCTTCTGTGTATTGCGGAGGCCCTGCTTGAGTCCCCTTCCTCTCAGAAAGCATCATGATATAAATAATAAGGATGATGAGCATAGTGTCCGGGCTCTGCAGAGTGAGGCCAGAATTTCTTACGAACCTTGTTCTTAGAAAGATTCTTTCTCAGAAGACATACTCTAAAAATCCAACACTGGTATTTAAATGAAATAAAATTCTCTTGATTCTTTATCCTCAGATTGAGTCTAATAACCAAAAGATGGTTTAATTCAATGAATTGTTTTGTCGAAATTCATATATATTCTCTGCTGAACAGTCAATCTTAGAATTATGCTACATGAATATATTTATAATTTTAGTGGTACCAATCAATAAACTATTTACTTCTATTTTATTCTTCATTTATGCACAGTGATTTTGACTTCTCAAGCACCCTAGTATGACTTATTTTCACTTTTAAATTTTCCCAAGACTTCCTTTTATTCTTGTTACTTTTCTTTCCTGAATAATTATTGGCATAAATGTGAGTACTACCATTTTAAAGATCAGAAAACTCAAGCACTGAAGTTACTGCCCAAATTACAGATATTTAGTAGATACATATTCTGTGTTTTTTATTCTGAGATCTCTTATATGAGGTTAGACTGCATAATAACATTTCAAAAGTGTAGCAGAAACAGACTTTTAATTTCAAGTAGATTTTCATAAAAAAAGGAACTTTAGATTGTTGCTAGAGGTTGATAGTTTAATTCTATATTTATTGAAACATTCTCAGTGCTGATCAGATTGTTACTAAAAAACATAATGATTAATTAAGCTAAAAAGCAACTTCACGTTCCATCCCAAGTGTCAGCGTTGGAGACAGGCCACATACGAGACATCGAGAGGAGGAAAATCCAGCTTTTCCCTCCCTAGACCAGAAATTGTCTTGCCACGAGGTATGAGGGTCTCGGGCTGTCTTCCGTTTGGTCCTCGTGGAGCGCTTGCGGGACAGTCATTTTCACAGCGGTGTGTCTGCAAGCTGAATTTGAAGCAAACGCTGCGGAGAACAGGAGAACGCGTTCCCCCGAGAAGTGCCGAGGGAGCCTTTCGTGTCGCGTCCGACCGTCCATCGCACAGAAGCGACCGCGTGAGACAGAACAGGCGGGTGGGCCGGGTGAGCGCAGACGACTGTGTGAGCGCGGGGAGCTGTGCGCCTGGGCAGGAGGCAGAGCGTTTCGCGGAATATTTTTAATTGTCCTAAACTGTCGTCTCCGCTGCCGCCTCTCCAGATTGCTCATCTCGTTTGCTGTTGGATCCCGCAGACCAGAAACCAATCTCCCAAGAGCACATTTTGTGTTACTGTCAGGGCTCCAGGGTCAGACTGTCACACTGCCGGTTCGAGTCCTGGCTCACTGCACCACGGCTGCGGGAGCACGGCGAGCTGAGTTGCTTCACTTCTCTGCCCCTTGCTTTCCGCTTGTGTGAAGTAGAGGTAGTGTATCTCCCGAGGTGATGAGACCTTTAAATCGGGTTTGTGTGTGAAATACTTGGAAAAGGTCCTGGCATATTGTGCTCTCCCGATAAGTGCTCATTTAACAGCTCTTCGAAATGCACTAATTTTGATGTTATTGGTTCTGTGTCCTTGCTGATGTTTCTTCCACAAGACTATGAAGATCTATCTTCTCAGCCTGTTACAGGAAATTGCATCTGTGAATCCTGTCGATTGCCATGTGTGCAGTGAATGTTTCTATTATCACTCACTATGTCCGACTCGATTGTTCAGTGAGTACTATGCGTCTCTGACAACACCCTACGCCTTTAGACGGAGACGAGAGGGTTAATTTATCTAAGCGAATATCTTCAGGTTTGTATCATTTAGACGCGGCACTAGCAGGTGACGTTGTGTCCTGGTATGAAGAGAACAGAGGCCGCCTGGGTTGTCCAGCCTCCTCGGACTTTCTCCAGATCCCGGTGTTCTTTATAAGGATTCCGGCAGCGAGATTCCTTAGCTACTTCTTGTTTTTCTTCTAAGACTCTTCTGTTTTTTCTTGGTTTTTGGTTTTTTGAGACAAGTTCTCACTATGTAGTTCAGGCTGGCATTGAACTCACCAGGTAGCCCAGCCTGACCTTGAACTTGTGGCAATCCTCCTGCCTCAGCCTCCCAAGTGCTGGGATTACAGATGCGGGCCACCACGTCCAGGATACGTCACATTTTTAAAAGTGGGCTTACCTCCTGACTATTGCCCCTTCCCTGGACCAACAAGAGAAGGTTAGAATGTTCTCCAGCCATCCAATATGCGATTCATACAGCCAGGAAATGTAGCTGGTGCTTGCAACTTCAGTGCCCTGAAGACCAGCTGGTTTACGTTACAAGGCTTTCGTTATCTTTATTTACTTAAAAATGACAACCAAGCCACTGAGACATCATATTTAATGTTGCAAAAGCTATAAAGACAATGTCTTCAAAATCGACAACCTGAACTATCCCAAGGTCTTCCTAGGGAAATATTCATTTTAAGAAAGTGAGCATCGTTGTATATCAGTTGTCAAGAGAGTGGGTGGCAGCCAGATGACCAGATACTCTGGGTGACCTGCAGAGAGGTAGGCTGGTGCAGGGGCCTAGGAGAAGCTACTCAAGGACATACAAACATGTAGACCCCCACTTCCCTGCTCAGCAAAACACCCCACCAACAGCATCAAAATACAGGGAAACAGTTTTGTTTTGTTTTTTCCCTATGACTAACAGAGCTTGGAGTGGAGCTACCAATAGCTCAATATGGGTTGCTCAATTTGCAGGTTCTCTTTGTTCTCTGGGAGTTGGAAAGACAGATCGGATAGCACCTTAGCATCTCCTAGAGGAGACACGAGAGGGTGATGTAAAGCCAGTCCTCATGGACAAATGCAGTGGAGAGGGGTGCACACTGCAAGTCACCGTGCTGTGCGGACGGCGGCATCCCTGGCATAATCTGCAAGCAGGAGAGACTGCTGTGCCTCAGTCATCCACATGACCCTATAGGGAAACCAGCGCACATCTGTTTCCTGAAATTGGTTACTAGATCCAAGATTGCATGGACGGGAAAACTGGAAAAAGTACATAAAGTCAGAATTGACTAAATAGCATTAAACTTATTTCACCAACTCAAGTGTAAACAGGGGAGACAAAAACACAGTAACATAAAAACAGGTGGTTTAGCAATGTCCTGAACTTGTACGGTGATCTACACAGATTTCCAGAAAACGGGGCCTCAGCGCATCAACGGTGATCAAATGGCGAAGTGGGAACACGGAGCAGGCCTGCGGCTCAGCCCTCAGGGACTGTCGCTGCTGCACAACAAGCTGAGTCTTGCAGGGAGGGCGGCTGCTGTGGAGGAGGCAGGTGGCAGCCAGTTAGACTCCACCTGCTGTTTTCATAGACATCTCTTTAGTCATCACCCTTCAGTCCTTTTAATTGCTCCAAGCAAAGATTTCTTCATTCGTTTAGCAGTGGGGACCAAACCCATCGATACAGTTTAGGCCAGACACTCGTAAAGACAGCAGTGAAATTACTGTTTTGCTGCTTTTCTGAATATCACCAGAGTTTGGCTTCTAAAACCAGCCTTCTCTCCGAGTGCTGCCTAACTCTTCTGATCCCGTGTTTCAAATTAGATAAAGCAAAATCTGGAAAGACCCCTTTTGCATTTGTTGTAATATATTTGTTAAACTGTTATTCATTTTTATTTGTACATAGCACTCAAGTAATTTGAGTCCACTGAATCATTCAGTTTTAAAAGGATAAACAATTGTATTGTTTACTAAATACCAAGTTTACTTAAATGTTAAGTAAAATAAATACCAATAATGTTTACTAAAAATTAAATGTTAACAATCACTTAAGCATAGTAGTAAAATTTTTGCTTGTAGTTAAAAAAATTTCCGATGTGTTTTTGTCTCTAATTTTCACTATGAGGTGATGTTCAAAAGAAACAATGGAGTGAAGAAAAAAATAAAATTTGTCATAAATTTTCAATGGATTTTGCCTGTGAAAAAAGATTCATTAATTACCAATTCATGTGAATTTGGGGACAGAGAACAGAAGAGGCAAGAGTGAGGCCTCTGTCCTGTAGTGAAAGAGAGACCTGGGCCAGAAAGCAGGAGCAAACTCTAGTGACAGAGGGAGGTGCTGTGGATTAGATCTAAAGTGTCCCCCAAGTCTCCTGTGTTCAGAGGTGGAGCTTTCAAAGGATGGCTGCATCATGGGGACACTATACTCATCCAAGGATTCATCTGTTGCCAAGCAACCTGGGTTCTTTGCTCAATTCAGATAGATATTGTGAACTGGCAAAGTGCAGCTCTACTGGCAGTCCTGATGTCACCAGATGGCACCAGGTAATGGATGCCAGCCATTGACACAGCCAGCTGCTGGGCACTGCTACTGCCAGCTTGTGCTGGACATCATAGGTCAGCTCTGCTAGGCACTAGGTCTTTGCCACTGTTGGCTGCTGGTCTCCATTGGCTGCTGGTCTCTGGAGTTCTTTGATGCTAAGAGCTCTGTTTATTTACTTTTTCCACACTACTCAGGATAAAAACTCTCAGTAGATTTATAGGACTTTGGGAGCTCACGCTACCTGAGAAATACATCTCGAGCAGGTTTACAGTAACACCAGAGTGAGTCTGTATTTTAACAGGGCCTGTGCTGCAGTCACAGGTTGGTGAGTCCACATGAGGAAGCCCTCCTAGACTAAAACCCAAGAAAGGCTTAGAAAGTGGTAATAATGTAACAGCTTGCAGGCCTGTTTTATTGAGTGTGAGGGCTGAAACCAGGGAATCCTCTGAAAGGCTTGCTGTCAAAGTTGAATATGCAAATAAGGGGCCCAGATTCTGCCCTTCCTGATCTTAGCCACTCCAGGATGTCCTCCCCATTCTCAAAACTACACCAGTATGGACTGAAGCGGTTGGAGTACAGTACAGCTATCACAGTGTCTGATTGGACTCATGTTGGAGTGGGGAACATCCATGTGATAGCCAGAGAAGACATCGTAGGAAACTGTCCCAGGCTGCTGACTGTGGAATTAAGCTTGTTTTTAACTGTTAAGTGCAGTCCTTCATACCAGGACCATGGACAGGGCCCAGGAGCTGCAAGAGAAGATGAATGGGACCCACTGCAAACAGGGAGTGGTGAGGAAATAAATGTAAGCTAGAGGTGGACAGAGAAGAATCATCTCATCCGTGGTGGGTTCTTCCCCTGGACCATTTCTGCTCTTGAGTAATCTCTCCAGCATCAGTGATAAGGAGAGGCAGGCTAGGATATGAGTGCCCCAAGAAGAAGTACCCAATCATGGAGTTTGGGATGAAGTTCAATCTTCATAATGAAAGAACCCTGCTTGTGCATTGAGAACCAAAATTTCAAAGAGAAGGACTCTTCAGATAAATTGACTATTTGAAAAGAACAGACCATCAGTACCCATTGTTTGATCCATGTTCGAGAATCACTCTGGATACAGAGAGAGCCCGTGCGGTAGCAAGCCCAGCATCAGGCATGTAACTATTCCAACACAGCAACAGCTTAGATTCTGCACCCAGAACAAATGACTGGACCATTTTATGCAATGACCACGCCAGGAGAGGAACTCACTGTCTATTAGCTTCTGTGAGTATTTCCTATAGACTAGAATCTTGGTTCATGAACACCTTTGTTTGCAAACAGAAGCTTTTGGCAAAATTTCATTTTTGTTTGCAAACTCTGCATTGGGTGACAAACGATTGTGCCCATCTTTCCCACACACATGCAAATGTGGCCATCTTTTCCAAAATTGTAGAATAAATTAAGTTCATGAGTTGAGATACCACTGTATATCCCAAAATACTGAGGGTGTTTTTTATATCCCAAAATACTGAGGGTGTGTGGGGGTGGGTGTTTGAGTGTGTACTGCAGTGGAGGGACACTGACCTATGATTTCTTCCAGATTTCAGCTTGCTATTTTATATCATTCATCCTTACAAAACACTATCTCTTCCAAAGTCAGCTCAGGACAAAATTTTTACTTGATATTCCTGCAAAAATGAATGCACGAACCTCTTAATTTATTGATATCAACACTGACAGGTGACAGACAGGTAACATCTTTACAAGAAATGTATGCATGTGTAGTAGTTGTTTGCTGTGTGTAGAAAACATTCCTAGTCCTTCTAAAATTTGTAATTTTTAAGCACATAATTTGTGCTTCGTATGGTGCATAAATGTGGAAAAAGTGCATTTGTTTGCAAATCTATCACAGTAATAGATTCAGTGGAAATACTGTTATAGACATTAATAATAAATGAACATATTAAACAATAACAAAAAAGTAAGTGCTCCTTTCTGAACTTAAAACACTGTATATCGTATGTGTTGTACCAGAAAAGGGCAAGTTATTTGGCTCTGTTCTAATAAAATTGATAACCCTAAAAAGAAAGAAGAAAGAAGGAAAGAAGAAAAGAAAGGAGGGATACGGAACAGAGTCAAGTGACGAAAAGGAGCAGGGCATGGAAAAGAAACAGAAGGAATACGATTCCAAACTCCTCAGGTCTGTCAGAGTCCACATGCTGTGTTAGAAGTTCATAGTTCATGCTTATTTCTTGCATGGAAGACTAGAGAGCACTCACTGTAAATGGTTGTAATAAACATTGCTGAAAGTTGATATTCAACTTGAGTAAAAGTGAAGATATTGAAGAAATTGCCAAGCAAGGTTCTTCAAGGGCTCAGAAACTCAGAGAAACAACTCAGGCTTATATTGTAGTTAAAATCAGAAAACATAAATTTGACAGAAAAGTTAAATTTTAGATTCTCACTTAAGTAAATTTAAAATCTTCATCCTTTTGAATAAATCTTATATTCATGAAAACAGTTTTTCTAGAAAAATATTTTCTAATATAGAGAAATAGTGTTACTAGCTTGAAAATGCAGAGTACATTTTTTCAGTGATTATAAAATTTAAAACTAGGTGATCCAAATCACTGTCCACAGTTGTGTGATGAAAATATTAACATTCATAAATAAATTATTATCGACCCATGAACACTTTTAGAATATTAGAATTACTCGGCCACCTGGAATTTAATATACTAGCAATTCGTGTCTCTGTCATTGTCTTTATACTCAGCCACACTGCACTGAACCTATTTGGAGTCCAAAGTCACAGTACTGTGCAGGGTGTGCTGGCAAAGGCTATAATGCTAGTGCTCAGGACACTAAGACAGGAAAATTGTGATTTGAACCCAGCCTGGGCCTATACCTTTTCTCAAAATATGGAAAAAGTTAAAAAAAAAGAAAGAAAGAAAGAAAAAATAGAACAAGAACAAAAACAAAACAGTAGCATTGATTTATATTTAGATCACTGGATATCTTCTCCTCCAGAGTTAAATAGTGTGGCAATAAATGAAATCTAGAAACTTTATAATTTGAAGAGAAACCAAAAAAATGCAAAAGCTTTCTTTTAAATATCTTTGTGAATAGGATAATCAACAATCTACCTCATTTAATTTAGATACAATGCTAAACCAACATGGAAATGTAACTGCAGAAACCCCAAAATTTTCTCACTTCTGTAACTATAATGTTACCAGATGCATTTTGAATTGAATGTTTCACGTTGGAATCCCTGAGTTATTGTAGAGATCAATATGTCATGTTGATAACTTTCCTTCACCATGCACTTTCACAATAACAATGATGCAGGACGCCATTTCTTTTTCTTCTAAAGAGAAGGAAATAAAAACCAACCTCTTAGAAAGGTGAAAATAATAAATGTAATTCTATGTTGCTGAATATTTCCAGAAATAATTGGAA
>PVJO010026324.1:0-21322 GCA_004026905.1 Hystrix cristata
ACCCCACCTCCCTCCTCTCCACCTGCAGGTGACGGCCACACTGGGCCAGCCTGCAGCAAGAGCAGAGTGAAGGTCCCTGCTGCCAGCCCTGTCTGCCACGTTGTCCCCTCCAGCCCTCGCTGGGCTAGGCCTGTTTCCCTACCTGGGCTCTGCTTTGGGGAGAAGGGCGCTACGCATTCATTTCTACGTCTCCAGTGTCCATAACTTAGCAAGGTCATAAATATTTACTGGCATGGCAACCTTTTCTATCCTACAGCACAAGGATGAGATTCAGTGACCCAGAACACCCCAAGGCCCACGATGCTCATCGCGCAGCCAGGACTGCGAGGCGGGGGGGCGGGTGCACTCACCGGTTGAGCTCATGGACCATGGATGTCTCTCGGTGGCCCCGCATCACCATCTGCTGCTCCTTCAGCTGCTTTGCAACCTACATGAGGCCCAGAGTGGAAGACATGCTCAATTTTGTTGATTTATTTTTATGTTTTTCACAATACTGGGTGGGGCTTAAACTCGGGGCTTTGCACCAAGCTGCAATTCCAGCCCTTCTTTTCTTTTTTTTTTGTTGACATGAGGTCTTGCTAAGTCACCTGTGATCCTCCTGCCTCAGCCTCCCAAGTGCTGGGACAACAGGTGTGCTTCTCCAAGCTGGGCTCCAATTTTGTGGGGGGTGCTGGGGATCGAACTCAAGGCCCTGCTCTTGCTAGAGAAGTGCTCTACCACTGAGCTAAATTCCCAACCCTGGGTTCCAATTTTAAACTGGACGCTGAAAGGGACATTTCATTGTTTCTCTGCGGCATTAACGGTATTCACAGAGAACGTCAAAGCTGCCACGAGGGCTCACAGATGGAGCTGAACCTTTCCCTTCAGTGACCCTGCACCGGCTGTCAGTGACCCGGCCGCAGGTATTGCAAAACACCGGTGAGGAAGAGACACTGCCAGGACCCGCAGTGATGGCCCTTACTCACGTCTTTGGCGGAGGAGCCTGAGACCTCGATCCATGTCTTGGAGAAGAAGGCGCAAGAGCCCAGCATGAACACGATGTACACCACCGCGTGGACAGGGTCCTCCAGCACTGAGCCAAATGACTCTGGAGGGGACAGGTAGTAACACAGGCCACCAACGGGGTAAGCACGCGCCGGGCCTCCGGAGGACGTGTCCTGGGGGAGACAGAAAGCCCGGAACGCTGTCTCCCTGAATCTTAGCATGGGATCCCAGAGCTCCGGGCAGAGGAAGAAGAGTTCTCCTCAGGTGCCTGCAGGCTGACTTTCTTAGGGACAGGATGACTCCAGGCACCGAGTATGTGAAAGGTGCAACTGGAGACTGGGTAATAGTCAGTCAGGAGCAGGACATGACCACACTCCTGCGCCGCCGCTGCACTTACAGACCAGGTGCCCAGCAGGCTGACCAGCAGGTTGCCGCTGAAGCGCGCTGACAGCATCTGGGAGATGACGTAGAGGTTGGACACTAGGGCAGACTGCAGGATGATGGGGATGTTGGAGGTGTAGAAGAGCTTGATTGGGTAGGTGTTGTACTGGCCACGGTAGCGTGCAGACTTGATGGGGAGGTCCACTCGGAAGCCCTGGGAAGCAACAGAACACGGTGCCCTGCTGCCCAGTCTGCTCTGACTCATGGAGATGCAGCCTGGCTTCCTTGCCCACTGACACATCTGGGCCGTGTGCAGAGCGGGCCCACCAAGACCTGGTGCAGCAGAGGAACAATCCCTTGTGGGACAAAAGCCAAATCCACCACACGGTATCTCCTGTCTGTGGCACAGACAGAAAAGCGCAGGAGACTACAAACCCAAACCTTGTGCTGCTACGGAGGCCACACACCCCGGGAGGGTCCTGGCCAAGGGTGTGGCTTTCTGGCAGTTCTAGGGATGCATCACGGCCTTGCAGGTGCTAGGCAAGCACTCTGCCCTTGAGCTACATTCCCAGCCCTTCTGATTTTTCATTTCAGGACAAGGTCTCACTATGTAGCCCAGGCCAGACACACATTTATGATCTTCCTGCCTCAGTTTCCAGGGTGGCAGGGATTATAGGTGGTGGGCACCAGCCCGGCCTTTACAATGCTTTTACACACCAATAGAAAAGATAACCTTCCTACTTTCTACAAATACAACCTCTTCCTCTGAAACTCCTAGAGAAGACTAGCAAGGGTTTCTGTTATCTTATGTTTACAAACCCCCAGTTTGGAGCAGGGCTTTAGAATACAAAGGATTTAGAATAAATTCTTAATGGGCTGGGTGTGGAGGCACACACCTTCGATCCCAGCACTCTGAAAGGCTGAGGTAGGAGGGTGTGGAGAATCTGAGGCCAGCCTGAACTACACAGCAAAGCTGGCTCGAAAAAGAAAACGTAGAAAAAAAACTCTTGATGGTCCACCACCAGTGCTTGCCATCTGACCACAAATCCCAGCAGAAGACAGACTCAGGAAAAACATCGGCTCATTGAATACTCCGTATTTTCAATGTCAAAACACAGGGTGGACAATTTAAAAAAGTACAAAAATCAATCCAAATACAGAAAGGCCTGCTAGCAGTTAGGTTCTCTAGCTGGGAAGCAGGTTATACAGACTTAGTAATTTTAAACACAGAGAAGTCTCAAGAGGCAGGCCATTCCCTCGGCAAAGACAGCAAGGGGCTGCCAGAGCCAGGTTGCTGTGAGGGACGCACCTGGAAATAGATGACCACCGCGAAGACGAAGATGGTGGCGATCAGGTTCATGAGGTTGGGGAGGTTCTGGCGGTAGAAGGCCTCTCGCAGGGCTCGGACTTTGTCTGTGCGTGTGGCCAGCAGGTGGAAGAGCGCAATGATGGCGCCTTCGAACTCCATTCCTTTGGGGAAGGAGGCAGAGATGCAGTGAGGGAGGGACAGGCAGCTCAGCTTGCCTCCTGGCTTCTGAGTGGCCACGATCCCAAGAAGAAAGGGCGCGGGCTGTGACACTCATGCACGCACAGCTATAGCCCCAGGGACACAGTGTGGGTGTTTTAGACTTGCATTTCTGTCTCCTACTGAGAACTCAACAGACAGCAATGGGCTACTCTTCTGACTTTGGGTTACCTGCTCTCATTCCTGGGTCTGTGGTGTGGGGAAGGACGACGCCAGTTTAAAAGGCCTCCAGGCACATCATGCTGGGCTCTTGCTGGAAGGGCCATGCTGCGGCCCTGGAAACTCCAGTGAGTCCGAACACCTACCCTCAGTCTGTGGCTCAGGCTGCCGACATCTCACAGACTGTGCCTTGAGGTGACCACAGTCCGGCTGGCACTAGGTGGATCCAAGCCGGTGTTGACACCTGACCTCGGGAGCACAAAGCCACATCTCTAGCCCTGCCCCCACCCTTTAAATTTTGAGACAAGGTCTCGCTAAGTTGCTCAGGGTGGCCTTGAACTTGTGATCCCCCTCCCCCGGCCTCCCGAGTAGCTGGGATTACAGGTCTGTGCAATGCCCAGCAGAAATTTTTATCAAAAACGTCTTCTACAACAAGATCTCATGGCACCCAGCACAGCACAGCAATGTCTGACGTGGATCCACCAGGAGGCAGGAATCACACAACGTCATGTTTTCTCACATGCTCATGGAAATTACAGTTTCGTGGTGAAGAGTTTGCCTAAAGTCACATGCGGACAACTGACAGACACAGCTAGGAGCAGAGCCCAAGCTCAGGCCTCTTTCACAAAGCTGCCCTTTGTACTCCAAGTGCTTCGGCTTCTTCACTAATTCGTTTTAGAAAATTATTCACCTAAAGCAACTGCCCAATACATAAAGACAAGTGTACAAGGACGTTCATTGTTTTGATGTAAATGACAAACTGGAAATGACTGAGATGCCCCATCAGAAGACAATCGGGTAAAATAAATGCTTCATCATGCTAAAAAAATGAGGCAGGACTATGTAGTCTGGCCAGCCAGGTGTCCACAGACTCTCCTCACGTGAGGAACACAGCCCTGGGATTTAGGAGCTCAAGCTGTCTGTATCTGAAAACCTGGCAGAGACAGAGAAATCAGGTGTGCCACGGGAGACCCCTTGCGCGCGGCTCCACCCGCCACCTGCTGGTGGGCGGCGAGAACCTCGTGATCATAACCTCGTGATCATCACCTCGGCCAGTGTTGACAGTGGTGGGGCTGAAGGCCTTCCAGACAATGGTCTCACAGATGTTGGTGGCAATGAAGAGGGAGATGCCGGAGCCCAGGCCGTACCCTTTCTGCAGGAGTTCATCCAAAAGCAGGACAATTAAGCCAGCAACGAAGAGCTGTCAAAATTCAGAAAACCAAAGTAAAAAAACCCAAATAGACTATGTATTACTGCTACACAAGGACCTGGTGCCTTCTTCTCCCAGAACTGGGTTTTCTCATATAAATAGTGAGGACTACGTCAGAGCCCGTCCTCAGTCCTCCTCTGCTGCCTTTGGAAGGGCAAAGCCAAGGGCCAGGCTTCCTCTCCCACCAGCTTAGGTGCTGCCTGCAAAGCGGGGTGCGAGGGCCCTTGGAAGGGGGCACCGTGCTGCCTGGGAAGCGGGGTGTGAGGGCCCTTGGAAGGGGGCGCCATGCTGCCTGGGAAGCGGGGTGTGAGGGCCCTTGGAAGGGGGCGCCGTGCTGCCTGGGAACCAGACTGAGGGCCCTCGGAAAGGGGCATGAGCACCAGATTACCTGGATGGTGATGAGCAGGCAGATGCCAGCGCCCATCTCAGAGGGGTCCCCATACATCCCTGTCATCACATACACGATAGACTGGCCGATGGTGATAATCATGCCAAACACTAGAAACAAAAAGAAGCGTGTCCAACGAGGGCAGAACATCAGCAGAGGAAGCCCTTAGTGAGCACCTCCTCCATGTCCAACGCTGGCCAAAATGAGTGCAGTGAATCCTGTCACCGCTGTGGGGAGCTGCCTGAAGAAACGCTCAACAGCCCTAGCAGCAGCAGACACTCGCGCCAGCCCCTCCCAGACTCAGCGCCCTCTGGTCAGGGGCAGTCGGAGAGATGCAGTAGGCTAACCTGGTTCTTCTCAAAGCAAATCACACGGCAGAATTTAGTCAATTCCCTCATGTCACCACCTGTGGACCGAGCGCACTGTCGGGTCACTTGGGCTCTGGAGTCTCCAATGCTGAACTACACGTGGGTCACACTTAGGGGCTGGCCAGGTCTGAGTCCAGAACACACAAGATGAACTTAGGATAAAACGACCCCTAAGGCTTTCTGGTTTTGTTTTGTGGTACTGAGATGCTTCCTCAGCCCTTTTTAGTTTTTAAAATTTGAGACAGGGTGTCACCAAGTTGCCCAGGCTGGCCTTGAATCTGTGCCCCTCCTGTCTGAGCCTCTGGCATAGCCAGGATTATAGACGTGTGCTGGCAGGCACAGCTCTCACTGTACTTTTAAAAAGGAAAATGCTACACCACCGCCAGTCTGGCTCCTGGCCCCATTTCTTCAGCTACCAAGCACTGCGGGTGTTGACAGAGCTCTGTGTCTCCTGTTTCTTTCATCTCATTATATTTCATTCTTAAGCACAACGAGACGAACACATTTTATTGGTTCCTCAATACTAGATGGGTCCCTAAGGGTCTAGGTATCAACTTCAGTTTTTCAGTTCAGTCAGTCACAGGAAATGAGATTTTCCTCCAAAGTGTCCATCGGAAGTCCCTATTTGACTTTTTAAAAAGTGCTCAGTAACCCTAAATTCTTTTCTTGGTTTTTTTATAGTGCATGGATGGAATCCAAGGCCTGGCACATTCTAGGCCAAGTGCTCTACCACTAAAATATACCCAGACCAATAACCCTAAATTCTTGAGGCAAAAAACACTGAAAAAACAGTCAAGAAAAAACAGCTAATTTTTAGAGCCAAGTGTGGTGGCACACACCTCTAATCCTAGTACTTGGGGCTGAGGCAGGAAAACTGCTGGAGTTCAAGGCCAGCCATAGCTACGTACCCTGTCTCAAAAAAATAAAGAAGGAAAAAAAACAGTGAATTTTTGCTTCTGAATAATACTGCAGGTATACATTTTAGAATTTTAACTTGTGTGTGAAACCGACAAGTTAGATGTCTTTCTTGCTTAATTATTAACCTACTAATTTAAGACCTGTAAAAATACTGGTATGGAAGAAAAGATGACTGTAGAGGAAACTAGTATTTCCCAAGTAATATCTTTCAGTTCAGAGAGGCTAAAGATAGTTGCTTCAGGTGACCGGGCACCACCACCATCAACACCTGTATTCCCTATGAGGCACACACAGTAAATACCACCACCAGCACCTGAAGAAGCTGAACCTTCAGAGCCATCATTTGCCATCTGACTTTCTCACAGCACAGAGCTAGTAGGTAGTAGGGCTGGATCAGGCGCAACACTTTTTCCTTTAGTTATGTTCTTACAACACTTGGCAAATAACTACTAAGTGCCGGGCATCCTGAGAGTGATTATTCAACGGAATCCTTATAACAGCCCTGAGTAGATGTCACCTCCCTCCATGTGGTAAGGAAACTATAGCAGGACAGGGTGACCTCCAAACCCGCTAATTCTGCACCATCTTGTGGCCTCAGGGACCTCCCTTGCCTTCGCGCCACTCCCTGAGCCCGGCACCTCTCCTTAATGCAGCCACAGAGCACTGGCAGAGCTGCTGGCTAAGGAGATTCCAGAGTACAAAGCACAACTCTTTTAATGCCCCCAATTTTGGAGAGATTCAAATTCTCAACTATAGACACCAGAACATGATATACAAGCTTTCTTACACTTCTGGGCTCCGTTGAAGAGAGCTCGGTCTTTTGGGGTGTCACCAACTTCAATGATCTTGGCGCCAGCCAGGAGCTGCATGATAAGGCCAGAGGTGACAATGGGAGAGATACCCAGCTCCATCAGCGTGCCTTGAGGAAAGGGAAGGGCCCAACAGTTAACATTAGCTTGGAAAAGCAAAACGCCATTATCAGAATGAATGAACAAAACCGCATGGGTGCCCCTTATACAAATCCAGCACGTTTCAGTTCGCCAGCAACATTGAATTTATAGAATGACCCCGAAATATCAATGATTGGAGTATAACTTATTTGATTCTGTTCAGCCTCCCAAGCAACATCTTACTCTGGTGTCTAAACAGACTGCTGCATTTAGATTCACCACGAACAGATTCACTTTGGTCTTACAGAGATAAGAAAGGTTCGTCTCTTCATCAGTTAATTAAAAAAAAGGATAACATTCAAATTATTTCCAGAGTCTGGAAAGGGGGTCAATACAATTATATCTAGTTCTGAATAAACCTTTACTTTCCGTTATGCTAGAATGAGCTATACTTCCGACTGATTTGGAACCTAATTTGAGCTACATTTTTAAAATGAATAAATCAAATCAGTATCAACATACATATTCAAAATCGTCCCTGCACCCTGCAGGTGACTGGTTAGAATAGACAAAACACTGGTGCGGATTTTTTGACACATATACATAACCTACAGATTCGGAAAAGATGCAGCTGAGAAACAAATTACACATTGTAAAGGATGTTATCAATGGACACATCATCATTGCAGGTATTCACAAAGTATTCTAGTTTTCCCATGTTCCTTAGAATTCTCCACAAGGCAGACTTATCTTGGTACTGCAGGTTGTGTACTGTATTTATACTCAATCCTAAATGCAACGGTATTCCTCAGTGCTGAATGAGCATTTAATTAGGCTATTCAGTGGGGCATGCTGACATTCCTCACTCTTCTGAAAACTATGAGCGCCACAGAAAGCCAAAGCCTGAATTAAGGTGAGACTGGTCGAGTCCAGGGGGCAGAGAACAGGCAGAGTGAGCCAGAGTCCTACCCCTGTTGGAGGCCAGAATCACTCTCATCCAGTAGAAGGGGTCAGCTGAGTCTGAAGACATGATACCAAACAGGGGAATCTGGAAATAGCAGAGAGAAGAGGAGTCAGCACCTCTATCCAGCCCACTCTTACTCCACTCCAACACCAAAACCTGGACCCTGGGCTTTTTACCTGGCAGCATACTAAGAAGATAAAGAGGGTGATGGCTGTCCACAGCACTTTCTCTTTAAACTGAATCTGCAGAAAAGAAAGCAAGAGCAAGGAGTTTCACAACCAAGTTAATAAAAATGGATTCACATTGGACTCCTTTCTCCGCTTACCAGAGAAGCCAACCATGTACCAAACATAGCACTAAATCCAAGAACAGCTATACTGCCCTTTAGAAGGCACAACACAAGGATCTCAGTTAATCCTCCCATGGCACAGATCTTTATATGACAATGAGAAAATTGGCTCTTGGACAGGCTAAATCATGTGTCCCACATCCCACGTTTGAAGTAAATTTGAGTCTAAACCTGTGCTCCTAACCATTTGCCTTAACAGAGCTTAGGCCCAAGATCAAGAACCTTACAACGCAAAGGGACTTTTGTAGAACAGATAAGCCTTGATGACATCTGAGCAACCACTTTTCATTTGATCAGAGTCTGTAAGAAAACCCTGTTATTCTAGAGTAAACTAATTTGGAATTTGGGATGGTTCGCAGTGTATTTTTATGATCCAAGGTGAAATCTTGTAGTAAGCAACACTGGGGGAGGGCAGGAAGAGCTGCATGTTTAACCCACTCATTAAATACTGTACTGGTAACATCTGTTTAACTTCAAGAATTTTCTCATCTTCTAAATCAAATAGGTGACAGAAATTGTTTTATAGATGACTATCAGGTATTATTAGAAAAGTTTAGACCCTTCCTGCCCAAGGCCTCTGTCACTAACTAGTAGAGTGAGAATTCTTCTGGGACTTCTTCCTTTAACATTGTCTTCACTAATACTACCGTATCAGCATCTACACCACCAGAATAGATGTGGAGGGCTGAACAAGCACATGAATTATTGTGCAGACCAGGGATTTGAAGTGGAACTACTTAATGAGTGACAGCATTAAGGGACCAAACTATAGAGGAAGAAGTCTGTGTGAGGACTGGGCCAGGGTCCTGGCACTCTGATCAGAACAGAAGTTGACTCCTCTACATGGACCATGACACAGGCTGGGAAGACACAACGCACCCACCCAAGGTGACATGACTTAGGGCAACAGACATTCCACAGGAAGCTGGGGATTCACAGAACTCTTCTTCGCCTTGGGAACGCTCCCCTTCCCACTTGTCATCCTACCATATCAAGGAATTAGAAGTTGGCCAAAGGAAAGCTTTCACATTAACCAATGATGTGATAAGCTTGTAATGAAATCAATCCTCACGGAAAGAAAAAGGTAGACAATTTTTTCAAGACTCTTCTTTTTTTTTTTTTTTTGTGCTGGGAATCGAACTCAGGGCCTTGTGCTTGCAAGGCAAGCACTCTAACCACTGAGCTAAATCCCTAGCCCAAGACTCTTCATTTTAAAATTACCAAGCCTCTTCTGGTTACAAGCAAACCTAACAGCAAAATTTCAAAAGCTCTTAAAATCCTGTCTCTTTCACCTCTAAACACATCCTTGCTCAATACTGTGGTTCACCTTCTAGTGTAAAAACCTCTGAACCACACTCTAGACTTCTCCTTTACTTCCAAAGTGATCTTCTAATCTATCAGGTCTTTTTACTCATCTATTGCGCTCCATCTACTCTTTATGTCCTATCAATATGAACTACGTCTAGCCACTTCCATTCAAGCATGACTACAGTCTTATCTTCTTTGCATTTGCAAAATATATACTCTTGTTGTCAGAATTCCTTTCCATACCCTCAAACTTCTAGTCCTCTTTCCAAACCACCAGACATCACCTCTGCCAGAGTTCATGTGCTATCCCTTCTGCGTGCTGTATTTCCCTTGCCAATGTCACATGGCTGTTTGAGGGCAGTGTAAAGGGTAAGAGGCCTGCCAGGCTCCAGAGCCTACCCATCCCGGTACACTTGCACGGGAGAGGGCAGCTTTGCAATTCAGTCCATGGAATGAGGCATATATGGGAGGAATTTACATGAAACTACATATTTTAAGTAAAAGAACAAAAGTAGTCTCCAAGCACTTGAACATCCACATGGATGTTCGCTACACATAAACATATGGGACTGCATTAACGATGGTCTGAAAACAATGTGGAGACAAAATATCTTTCTATTCACCTAATAAAATTTTCCTTCACTTACATTAGCAACATTCACTCTTTTGGGCAGTAGCTGTGCAGCCATGGAAATTCTGATACAAGATTCACCATAGTGCTACATTTCTCTTTCCTTGTTGGAATGCACGTTTTGAATACCAGCAGACTTCACAACATGCCTAGGTTTTCAGCACTAGGACAGCCTACATTAAAATGTACAAACTCAGTCTAAAGTGACTGACCGTTCTTCCCCTGAGCAGCTGGATATAAAGGACACTTCCTAGAGTGGTAAGAGACACCCCATGATCGTCTCCTATTCAAGGCAAAAAGGGAGAGTAACTCAATCTGGGGATCCTAACTGAGGCCTTATTCATCCACGGCCTGGACCATTTATTTCCGGGACAGGGCAAACCCGAGACTTTGTTCATTGAGCAACAGCCACCAAAGGTGCTCCCAATACAGCACGATATTGCGGGGAGACTGCACACAACCAGGACACCTCTCCAAGCAGCTCCATTCCACACCCCAGGGGAACAGAGGGAGAGTTTCCACTCGGCGGGTCGAAGCCATCTTTAATTGTACTGTAAACTTCAGCACCCAGTTTCGCCAAGCCTCCTCCGATGGCGATCTGGGGAACTCACCTTCCTCTCTGGCTTCTGAATTTCCGGCAGGATGACACAGAAGGGCTTGATGACTTCCAGAAATTTGACTTGATGAAAAAAACAAAAGAAGAGGAGTCAGGACACAGGGAGACCTGCCGCGCCACCCAGGGACGCCTCGTGCGGGGGACGCAGCGGCGCAGGCTGGGCCGGGGAGGGCCGGGGGTGCAGGCCGCCCGCCCGGGGGTCTGGGCGGGCCTGGCTGGTGGGCGCCCGAGCGTGCAGGGGAGCGGAGGGGGGCCCTGATCCGTCCCGGCAGCGCCAGGGCCGCCCCCGCAGGACTCACTCGCCATGGCGGTGGCTGCTCGGGCTCCGGGTCCCGCTTCGGCTTCGCTCCGCTCCAAGTGAGCAGACTGCGCCCGCTCTGGCGCGCAGCACCTCCGCCGAGAGACACGTCAGTGCTAGCCCCGTGGGGAGCGGTGCGGTGCGGCGCGGGGCGGGGCGGAGCCGGGGGCGGGCTACGGGCCACTTCCGCTTCCTGCCACGCGCGCCTGCCGGCCGTCGCGCTGACTCTGCCGGGACCACATCTCCCGGCATGCAGCAGGATCCCAGGGGCGTGCTGGGAAGAGGGCGCGGGGCACGTCGGGACTGGGAGTGTGCGGCGGTGTAGACGGGCACGCGCGAGTGGGCGGCGAAGGCGAGTTGCAGCTGTGGAGGCCCGCGCGGTGCTGGCTAGTGGGAAATTGAGGCAATTTAACAGCGCTTGGAAGATAGCGACGAGGCCGCAAGCTCCTTTGTGTAGGGAGCACCGAGTAGGTTTCGGTCACTGCTGAGGAGGGTCACTGCTGGGGGGCCGACGAACACCCTGGTTCGTCCAGGCAGTCGGCGAGTCTGTGGGCCTGATGGGGATGAGAGGCCCCTGGACTAGCGGGTTCCTGAAGAGACCGTAGTTCACAGAAGGCTGGGATCGCTCAGGACGCGGTCTGGCCCGCAAGGGAATCCAGGAAGACCTCCTGGAGGAGTAATTGCTGTAGCAAGCCTGACGGACTCTGGCGAAAAGAAACGAGGCGAAAGGTGCTCCAGCTGAAGGAGGCCCCGGCGGGCTGGGCATGGAGGTGTGACTACCCACGATCTACAGGGAAGGGGCTTCTGTCGGGCTGCACCGAGGGCTGTGTAGAGGAGGACAGGCAGGACGCTAGGGAGGGGCGTCTGCAAATTGCTGTCCGGCAGATAACTATACCCATAGAGTAGCGTGTGGTGAGTAATTTTAAGAGAAGTAGACTGCTAGGGCGTTAGGCAAGGTTCGGGGAGCTAAATCTTGACCTCAACAGCAAGTTGGAGGTTCGTCATGGCACAATGCTTTTTTTGAAATATTAGGTATTGCTGTTCTTGTTTTTCCCTTCCCTCCCACTTAACTATAATGGGCACTCAAGGTCAGTTCAGCAGTAAAGTGTCTCACGTGTTACCTCACTTGATATCCGTCCTCCACCAAAAGTTAAAACAAAACCAAAAGGCAGCGATGATTGTTCCTCTAGGGATGTGACTGAATACCATCCCTCTGTCTGCATTTCCAGGACCCACTGATAATCCCTTTTAGAGTTTTACCCGGTACCCCTGAACTAAATTCAGCATGTGGACCACAACCAGTATTTGGCCAGTATGCACCCTGCACCATACTAATGGTTAACATTGAAATCCATGGTAAATAGTATAGTAATTGAAACAAATGTTAAAATTGATTAGTACTATAAACCTTAATATCATTGGTTTGTACTAATTGTTGTGGAATATTAGTACCACTGATGAGAGGCTTTTTGTTATGGCCACATTTGAGACACATTTCAGGTTGGCCTGTGTCACTGAAGGGACTGTTGCCAAGTTCATGTGTTTACAAACGCTAAGTGGTTTAGGAGGATCATTAGTTTTAAGTACTTTTACTGCTGGAAGGTTGTGATTCTTTGGAAAAAAGTAGGTGTTTGGGGTTTTTATATTTATACCTTTTAGGTTTTATAGTAAAATATTAAAAACAAATGCCTAAAATAAAGACAACAAAAGGTGGATAATTTTTTTTTTCAGTACTGGAGATTGAACCCAGGGCCATCACACTGAGCTAGCTATATCCCCAGGCCTTTTTACTTAGTCAGTTTTAGAGACAGGGTCTTGCTACCTTGTGAAAGTGCCCAGCCTGGACTTGAATTTGTGATCCTCCTGCCTCAGCCTCCTAGAGTGCTTATAAATGATACCTTAATGGAGATATCAATACTTATTTTAGTTTTACAAGAAAAATGTTTATTAGAGCTGGCATTATTTCTATTATTTCTAAAAAATATATTTCTATTTATATTAACCATAAAGTGATTGGACATATGAAAACCAAGTTTGAAACAGAAGTGGAAGGTAGTTTAAAAAATTGATATACTGGGCTAGGGATTTAGCTCAGTGGTCAGAGTGTCTGCCTCACAAGCACAAGGCCCTGAGTTCAATCCCCAGCACCAAAAAAACCAAAAAAACCAGACAGAAATTTGATATACTGGGGCCGGGGTTTTAGCTCAGTGGTTAGAGTGCTTGCCTTGCAAGCACAAGTTCCTGAGTTTAATCCCCGGCACTGAAGAAAAAAAAAATTGATACACTGTTTGAAGAAAAATGAGCCATCAATTTCAAGAGAAAAATGGATTTTTCTAATATGAAAATATGTATGATGACAAAGTGAAAATTGTAGTGAACTTTTCAAGTTTTTAAACTTTTTTTTGATGCAGTGCTGGGTTTTGAATCAGAGCCTTGCACATCCTGGGCAAGAACTCTACCACTGAGCTACATCCTAAGCCCTCAATTTCTTTTCTTTTCTTTTCTTTTCTTTTTTTCTTTTTTTCTTTCTTTCTTTTTTTTTTTTTTTTTGGTGCTGGGAATTGAACTCCGGGCCTTGTGCTTGCTAGGCAAGTGCTCTACCACTTGAGCTAAATCCCCAGCCAGTCCTCAGTTTCTTTTTTGGGGGGGGAGGGGAGGAACCAGGGATCAAACTCAGGGCCTTGGGCTTGCTGGCAAGCACTCCAACCACTAAGCTAGATCCCCAGCCCCAGTCCTCAGTTTCTTGAACCCTGAAATTTTGGCCTACTGGTTTGTGAAGATCTGTGGGTTGAGAATGAACAAAAAAATTGTAAATAAAGTGAAGTGGTTAAAAGGTATTTCCATACATGATTTTTGTGACAATACTTAAAAGTCTCAGATTATAAATTCATAAAATATTTAAGTGAATTGCCATTCATAAGAAGCAGAAGATTCAGCACTATAAACATATCAATGATAAGGAAAAAAATCTTTACTTAATTCATCTAAGACTGTTAATGTAATGGGGAAGTTGTTGGACGAATTTGATATTCCCTATGTCAAATCATGACCCTTATAGAGATAAAAATCTAGTGATGGCTGTGTCGAAAGCTTAATTTTCCCAAATCAAGAAGTGATTTATATCTGTTAGAATGACCCAGTGAATGATTTTTGCTACTTAAGTCATAATAGTTAATTTAAAAAGTAGGAGATTGTTTTTAAATTTTTGATTTACATGTTGATCTGTATGTTAATATTACCTTCCCAGCTCAGTTTTGAACATCATGTCTGTGACGGGTAACCCCTCTCCCCCCACTCAGGGCACTGAACCCAGAGCAGGCTGAGCTGTATCACCAGCTCTAGAGATGGATTTTTGTTTTGTTTTAAAAATCTAGAGAGAACACATAAAACAAAATTTTACTTTTGAAAGATCAGAAAATCTGACAAGACTGGGCCTATATTCTTGCATGCCAGAAATCAGCCCAGTAGTGGCTGCCTTTTTTAGATTGTTCATGAACTCTTCAGCTCCTCATAGTTTCTACTTGTGCCTTGACATTTGCCTGGTCTCTGGAATCATTTGAATTTGTGGTCCCTGCTGTAGAGTTTTAAGTCTGGGCTTTTGGCAGGATGGCGGTATCATTTATGCCATTTGCTGAGACAAGCAAATCAGGAAAAGAACAAATTGCAAGTCCTCATCTTCATGATGAATGTGTGAGTGTGAGTGTGTCTGAAGGGAGGTGGTATTTAAACATGCAGAGGTGCTAACAGTTCATCAGAGAGGAAGAACTCCAGTAATCAGGTCTGATGCTTACAGATGAGATTATAAGATTGTAAAGTTGTTTTCTGTGGAAGTAAATGAGTTCTCCAAGGGAGAAAGTAGAGAGGGAAACAAGATTCAAGGAGAGACCCTGGAGAAGAAGGGTCAACTGTAAGAGGAGCAGCAGCCCAGTAACAAGACAATCAGTGGTCCAAGAAGTAGGTCGAGGAAGGCTGGTTATTGTATTGGCAAGTTTGGTGGTGTATCGGTTAGTATGGAGATTTGTCTGTTGCTGCAGAGATTACAAGACAAAAACAACCAAAAACCAGCATCATAAAGCAGATGGAAATCTGGGTGGCAGTGTAGGATCTTGTAAGCTCTGTCTTCATGCTCCACTCATGTTAGGGAGGTGTCACAACTCACAAAATCCAGTATGGTCCATCACCATGTCTAGATTTTGGCCATCTAGGAGAGGTGGGCATGCCCAACATTTAATGTACAACTTGGTAGTGCATCACACACATTACTTCTGCTCACATCCCATTGCTTATGACCAAATCATGATCAAACAGTGGAAAAAGAGGCTAAGAAATTTAGTCTACCTTGGAAAATTATGTCTGGCCAGTTACCATGGAAGAAAAAAGAATGGATATCGAGAGACACTGTTGGTCTGTCTAACAGGTAACAGAGAGAAATGGGTCCTTGAGGAGAAAGGGGTGGGAATATGGCAGACTGCAGGTGGGCAAAGGTCACTCCTTGCGGCTGAAATGCAGAGTGAGACTGGCAATACAGATAGGATTAGAGAAGCTAGGGCTCCTAATTACAGCAGATGTGATGAGCTGGACAGGTCAGGAGAAATGGTGACCCTGGGGGATATAGGCCTTCCAGTTTTCAAGAAAGGCCCTCCAGAAGCAGGAAAAGGAGAGAGGGTGGAAGGCAGGCAGGCCCACCCCTGGGGAGTGAGTATTCCGGCTTTTCCTGTTGCTGAGAGCAGACAGAGGCAGCCAGGTGTATCTGATTGTGCCAGGGTTCTGCCACACAAGATGGATCGATCAATCTATCTGTCTATATCTACATATCTATATGTGTGTGTGTATACATCAGAGGTATCAGAGGACTATATATATGGTAAAGAAACAGAACTAGAGTGAGGGGTTTATTTGTAGGAATTGGCTAACACAGTGAGGGAAGCCTCACTTTTGCCCTTAGCCCATCAGGTGATAAGATGAGGTCTACTTGTGTTTTTGAGGACAATCTTTTTTTTTTATTTTTTATTTTTTGTGGTACTAGAGATTGAACCCAGGGCCTTTGCCCTGAGCTATATCTCCAGCCCTTTTTAATTTTTTTTTTTTTTTGGAGCTTACTAAGTCACTGAGTTATCCAAACTGGGCTGAAATTTTCGATTCTCCTGTCTCAACCTCCCAGGTTCTAGGATACAGGTGGGCACCACCACACCTGGCTGAGGATAATCTTTATTTAAAGTAACTGATTGCAGATTAACTACGTCATCAAAGTGCAGTCAGCCTTCTGTCTCTGGGGTCTACACCTAAGGATGCAACCAACCAGAGATCAAAAATATTAAAAAAAGAAACTCCAAACTGCATGTGTCCTGGACATTCATAGACTTTGTTCTTGCCATTCCTAAGCAGTGCAGTAGAACTACATAGCATTTCCATTGCATTAGATGTTGTAAGTCATCTACAGATGATTTAAAGTCTACAGAAGGATGTGCAGGTTCTAGCAAGTACTACACCATTTTATATAAGGGACACAAATACCCATAGACCTCGGTACCTGAGGGTGTCTTGGAACTAATCTCCCTCAGATACCCGGGACTGTTGTAGCTTCAGAGCAGCTCCTAGGTTAGTGTTTGTTTAAATAACTGGGTGCTACCTAGCCCTAGTCAAGTCGACACACAGAACTAGCCAAGCTTGCTTAATCCAAACTCAAAAGCCTGAGGCAAAGAATGTTAGTGTGGGGATTACCACCAGATACAAGTTTGGGAATTCAGTGTTTTGGGGGTTTTTTTTTGGGTGCTGGGGATCGAACTCACGGCCGTGCCCTTACTAAGCAAGTTTCTGCCAACTGAGCTAAATCCCCAACCCCAGAAATTGGGTTTTGATCTGAAAGGTACAAAACTGAATTCATAATTTTCCCTTTTTTATGCTAGAAATTGTACTTTGTAAAACTTTTTTTTTTTCAATTGATAAAACAAAACAGCATTAACCACCGCAGTTAACAACTGTTGGGAGATCAGCTATAGGGAAAGCTTGGTGCTCACAGGGATTTAAGAATTCTTTGTGTGAATTTCCTGATTTTGCCCAATCAGTTAAGATTCAATTGGACCAGGCAAAAGAATCAGTTTGAACAGGTTTGAGGAAAAAAATCCAGTTTTTTCCAGTAACAAAGGGAAGAGCTGGTTTTCAGCAAATGTGGATCTTGGGTTCAAAAACTTGTCAGACTAAAATTCTCTCGCTCTGCTTTGCTTTCTTTTGTTTGTAGGCTCCTTCAACTCCAGATTGTTTCTTCCCCCCAGTGCCAGGGATTGAACCCAGGGCCTCATGCATGTTTCCAGCCCCCTCTCTCACTTTGAAGAAGTGTGGAAATAACCAGCCATGGTGACTGCCACGTTCCATGGCTCCAGAGACCAATGCTCCTACGATCGTGTGTGGCTTATATTCCCAAAGTTACCTTATGGCCCCAGAAGGCTGCTCAGGTGCCAGCTGTACATCTGCATTCTAGCCAGTAGGAAGAAAGATGGGAAAAGGTCATAGTTCCTTCCTTTAAAGATCCTTTCTTCTGGGGGGATGGGGTTTTAAAACAGGGTCTCACTCTGTAGTTCAGGCTGGCGTGAACTCATCGCGATACTCTTGCCTCAGCCTCCTGAGTGCTGAGATTACAGTGTGTACCATCACACACAAAACTAGCTTCAAAACCCTTTCTAAAATTTGCACACGCAACTTCCACATACATTTCACAGACTGGCATTTAGTGTAGAATCACATGTAGTTGGAAAGGAGGCTGGGATGTATTGGTGACATTCAGTGCAGTATGTAACGTGTGAGCATATAGCTTGATAAATGGGTAGCCGCAACCAGGCCCAAAGCAGAGAAAGACCCAGTGCCCAGCAAGCTCGCTCTGTGGTGCCCAGTTTGAGACCTTCTGGGTTACTGCTACCTGACTGCTTTCTATCGCTGCAGTTTAGTTGCTTGGGAACTTGGAAGACACCAAGATAGTCTGCATGCAATCCTTTATGTCAGAATCCTTTCCCTCAACCTTAGGTCTGTGAGAGTCACCCATGATGTTGATGTAGCAATAATTGTTCCTTTTTATTGCTCTGTAACATTCCACCACGATGTATCTATTCTTTTGTTGATGGATACTTGTTTTGGGTTTGGGCTATTTTTAATGAGCATTCATGTACATGTATGTTTTGGTTTCTCTTGGGCATTTATCTGGGAGCAGAATTGCCGAGTCTCAATATGTGGTCACTGTTCCAAATGGTCATGTATTTGGCTGAAGCCTGTATTATCTATTACTATCGAGGAGAGGACAAATCCTGGGGGCCCATAAACAGTTGTGTAGTGCCCCACAGTCTCCGTGTGGAAGCCATGCTGTCCTGGTGTCCAGACATGTAGCTGTCTGAAGACTGCTCTGGAACTGTCTCTCCAGCCTTGCCTCTCATGCTGCCCTTCTGTCTCCCAGGTGCTCCAAGCTCTTCCCTGCCCTGGTCTCTCCCCACAGTGCTCCTTTTCTTCCTCGCCTCCCGGTCTTGCCTTGGTTCTTGCGCATCCCACTTACTATCCCCCAAAGTTTGTTGCCACCTACACCCAGCCTCCCCTCTGCCCCCAGCTGGGACTGGCTTCCTCATCCCATCTGCTTTCATGGTGTGCTGTACCTTGCCAGATCCATGGGACACATTTGCCTTGTTAGAATTATAGCTTCCCTGGATTTAAAACTAGAAGGGTCCTTGGAGGTCCTGAAACCTCGTAGGAGCTCATCCAGCCACTTCAAGGATCCATCCTTCTAGTAAGTAAGGACAAAGCCCCTGTCCCTGTGTCTTTCAAAGCGTGGCAGGCAAAATCCCAACTATGGAGGATTCTGACCATCTGCTTCCTTCCTGCTGGCCCTCGGAGCTGAGCACTATGGTGCTCTGTGCATCTTCTGTACATTCACTCAGCCGCAGCTGGCCTGTAGTACTGCCCCAAATATCTGCCTTGTTTTCTTAGTTCACATGTCTCTCTGCAGTAGCTGCTGTGTTTGGGACATGTGTCCTCCAAAGGTTCCTGGGCTGAGCCACATGTGGTGGCACACACCTATAATCCCAGCTTTTGAGAGGCTGAGACAGGAGGATTGCCACGAGTTGGAGGCCAGCCTGGGCTACTTAGTGAGACCTTATCTCAACCATTCCCTGAAATATATATACATATATATTTTTTCTTTTCCTGGTAACTAATGCTGTTGAACATTTTTTCATATGTTTATTTGCCATCCATATGATTGAAATGTCTTTTCATATCTTTTGCCTGTTTGAAAAGACTGAGTTGTTTGTTTTCTTGAGTTTTGCATGTTCCTTATATATCCTGGTTCAGATCATTATCAGATATGTGACATGTAATTATTTTTCTCAGCCTTTGCCTTGTCTTTTCATTCTCTAAGTGATGCCTTTTGAAGAACAGAAGTTCTTAATTTTGTTGAAGTCCAATTTATCAAGTTTCTTTTATGAATTGTGCTTTTGGATTGGATGTATGATTTTTCTTTTCAAATGTGAGTTCCCAAAGATTATATTCCATGTTTCATTCTTGAATGTGTATAGTTTTAGCTCTCATATGAAGTTTGTGATCTGTCCTTGGTTAGTTTTTTTTCTTTGACTGTAAAATCCAGAGACTTTTTTTTTTGTGACTTTATTTTTTAATTTAGATAAATTTTATGCAGGTTATACATTTACAAGGTGTAAAAAGACTACACGTCTTAAGATGCGAAACAGGATTCTCATGGCTTGTCTAATTCTACTTCAAACCCACTGCTTAAAGGCCGTCATTAATATTTTTTCCTGATATGTTCCTTCACATAACATTCTTCTACCACTGCTGCTTGATTATTAACTTTGGGCTTCCCGCTGGTTTCCTACCACTGAAGGTTAAGTTGGCTTTCTTACACTCTACCAACCTCCCCACCAACCCCACCTTAATCCTAATATAGTTACCGTAAGCCGGTGTTCAGGATGTACTTCATGTAACACCTGGGATATACTTATACTAAAAACCATCATTTGCCGTTTATCTGAAGTTTAAATTTACATTTATATGGACATTTTGGTTTTAATTAAATATTATTATTATTATTTTGGTCTTTTTAAATTTTTTTTCTGGAGACAGGGTCTTGCTCTGTAGTCCAGGCTGGCCTCAAACTTGTGACTTCCCAAATGCTGGGATTACAGGTATGTATTTCCATGCCTGGCTATTTTGGACTTTTCTGAAACAAGGTCTCTCACTTTGTAGTGTAGGCTGGCTTTGAACTCACTATGTAGCCCAGGCTGGCCTTGAGTTCATGATGATCCTCCTGCCTCTGCCTCCCGAGTGCTGGGATTACAAGTGTGCACCACCAACTGGCCTTATTTTATTTTTAAATTAGCTAAATCCAGCATCTTTATCGAAATGGGCACCTTCTTTGTCATGCTCAGAAGGTCAATTACCCAGTTAAGAGAGCTGGGGGAGGCGTTTATGTTTAACTGCTGTAGTGAGCCTGGGTTCCAAACCAGATTTTGTAGCAGCTAGAGTCCTGCACAAGGCTAAAGGGGGAACTAAGCCTTTCAGCCAGGCAGGCACCTACAGAGCTAGAGCTTCTGATCTTAACCGCTCCCCACACTCCTGCCTGCAGAAGTACTTGGTACCCCCAGTTTCTGAGCATCCCCTCCCCGTGCCCCACCTTTGCAAGCAATTGGCAAACGGGAGAACACAATCACTTCTTGTCACCTGTTTTCCAAATTCTGAAGTTCCTTTGGCATCTTCTGCTTTTTATTGTCTCTTTATTTCTTGGCCTTGTGGATTTTTTTTTTCACTTTTTTTTTAAAATTTCTTTTAACAGAGAATCCTGAGGGAACAGAATTTGGGGGTTAAACTTTGCTAAAAGACATGAAAACATGCAAATCATGAGTTAGAGCTCAGTGAAGTTTTATAAACACAACTAAGCGAGCCCGCACCGATTGAGGAAGAGGACGGGCCCCATGTCACTGCCTACGTCTCTGAGGAGCTACTTTTACTATCTGCTCATGAGGTCTCTGTTGTGACTGCTCAGCTGTGCTCCTGTAGCACCAAAGCAGCAGCAGATGGTAGGAAGTGGATGAGCTGTGGGGGTTTTTTTTTTGTTTTTTTGTTTTGTATGTTTGTTTGTTTTGGTGCTGGGGATGAGCTGTGTTTTGCTAAAACTTTTTTATGAAGAAAGACAGATAGATATTGTGTCTGCAGGCCTACCACTTTAGTTTTCTGCACCCAGCACTCTCCTCCACCACCAACTGTGTGTCAGAGAGACTAATTCTGAGTGGGTGTGTATGAAGCTGGAGGTTCCCTTTGACCCAGATTCCATTTGTAGAGCAGA
>PVJO010026325.1:0-21298 GCA_004026905.1 Hystrix cristata
AGGCTCCAGCAATCTGTGCTGGGGGTTGACTCTATTGTTTTGCTTGGGTGGAGGTGAATGGAGGGAGCTAATTTGTGTAGTCGGCCATCCTGGCTGTCTTTTGACACATGCCAAGGAAGCCTTGTCCAGGGGAGTGTGTGATCAGAATGTGACGGTTCCACTTCCAAATCTGAAGCCAGGAAGATGACAACAAGGGCTCCCTGTGCTCCCTCCTCCCCATGAGCCTGGACTGGCCCGGCCCTGTCAAGATCCCCAGAGTCCCTCTTCCACACCTGGGCCCCAGTTCCCACCTAAAGAGAAGTCACCACACCACACTTTAGACTTTCAAACTCCCAAGTACCCAGCCCTTCCCACCTCCCCTGGGTCTGATGGCACCTGCAGCCTGGTCCCTTGCAAACTGAGTTGTTCTCTCTTCCCTCCAAGACCCTGTCCCTGTGTCTGTCTTCCCATTTGTACCTATCTCTGTGAGTTCCCTGGAGATCTTGATGGCTCCTCACACCCTCAATCCTGCCCCCACTGGCCTATCAGCTTGGCCTTCAGGGTGTCTCCAGATCACCTCCTCCCAGGCCGCCTTCGCTCTCATTCCAGGCTGCAGGAAGACTCTGGAGACTTGACGCTGACTAAAATCCTGACTGCTCCCTGGTCCCACCTCTCATCTGTCTTCTCTTCTGCTTCTAGACTTTGCACCACAGTACAACTACGGGTCTTGGTCTTGTGCACGTGTGTGTGTACACTGCGTGTGCCTGTGTTCATGTGAGCATGTGCATATGTGTGTGCCTGTGTATGCATGTACATCATGTCTGTGAATGTGTTGCTCATATGTGTTTGGTGCCTCTGTGTGTACACATCTCTGTGCGTTTGATGCTTTCCGTAGATCCCAGTGTGGACTCTAGTCTGAGTTCAGTGTGTTTCATTCTTTGTCCCTCGTTTCTTGTGACTGTCCCATCTCTATGTTAGAGACAGGTTACTCCAGTCTTTAGCTTTACAGGTAACACTGGTTTATGGGCATGGCCACCTGGCGACATCTTGGGAAACAGAAGCAAGGATGATCCCCAGGGACAGCAGGGAGACCAGGGAGGCTCTGAGAGGCACAGTGATGTGTCCAGAGTCACATTCCTGATAAGAAAGAGGGGCCTGAACTGAGCCCAGCTCTGTCTCCCCAAGTTGGGGTGCTGGCTGTCCCCAGGCCTGCCTGGGGACAATTGGCAGGGTGTGTTGGTGTCCTGTGTCCAGTTGTGCATACGGTGTGGGAAAAGGGAGCACTTGGCAGCACAGGGGACCTTTGTGCAGGTCTTCTGCGACGAAAGGCTCAGGTGAGGGAACCTCACTTCCCTGACCATGACCCAAACAGAACTTGGAGTTCCATTTCCCAGACACCCACATTCCAGAGCCAGCCCTAGCCAGCTCGCACCCAGAGATGCAAGAAATGGTGGGGTGTTATTCTCCTGACTTGCCGAGGCTCAGGCCCAGCAAAGTGTGGAGTGGGGACTTGTCCCAACACCCATGACAGTTTTCCTGGAGGACCTCGAAGATGACACTGGGCAGGACAGTGCAGGGCAGCTACCACTCTGATGCCCCCCAGAAGCTCAGATGCCTCCTGGGTGTTTGTATATATACCTGACTATCCTGGAAAATCCTTTCTGTGCTGTTTTCACTTCACTTTATTATAGTAAGTCATTTTGCAGTTTGTTATTATTTCTGTGCCTGAATCTCCCCAGGGTGAAAATGAGTCAGCCCCAAACTTGGATGAGCACGCAGAGTAGGATCCCTCAGAACAGGCATACTGGGGAAGGTGGGGAGTCACCTGGTGCCTGCCATGCACAGCAGGCACTGCTTCTTCAACTGTGCCTTTCTGGGCAGCCACAGAAAACTTACCACTGCCTGATACATATGGAACTGATGTTCACATGTGAGTGCCACAGGAAAGCCCAGTCTGGACTCACCATCTCCTGGCTACACTGGGAGAACATCTTGCCTGAGTATGGAAACTGAGGTGCTCAGAGTATTCCAGACAGGATGTTTGACCTAGAGACAAAAGAAAAAAGACCAAGTCAAGCATCACAAGCACATGCATGGGCAAGACTTAAAGGGGGCAACAGGAAGCTTCTATTGATTTTGCTGAGTTAGATTAAAGTCCACTTATTTTCACTGGCACATCTCTTTGTGCAAAATGCATCTAGTCCATCTCTAAAAGTTGCCAAAGTCCTAACAGTTCCAGCATTACTGAAAAGTCCAAGTTCAAAGTCTCCTCTGATACTCAAGGCAAACTCTTAGCTGCGAGCCCCTGTAAAAATCAAAAAGAAAGTTAAACACTACGCCATATAAAGGTACAGGGTAAACATTCACATTACAAAGAGAAGGAATTGCGGATAGAAGCCAACGGGACCAAAGCAAGACCTAAACCCGGAAGGGCAAAGTTTAATCTTGTAGCTCTGGGTCTAGCATGCAAGGTAAAGATATGAATTCCAATGGCTTCCATTCGACCCTTCCCATCGTAGTAGCCCTTACACTATGTATAGGCTAGGGTACCAATATGGAGAGTCTTCCAAGTACTAAGTATCTATCCCAGTTATGTGGGCCGGAACTGTGGAAATGACCATAGGATAGACCCACTTTGAGTCAGACTTTGGCTAACACTCCACCATCAATCACCTGACCTCCATAGGCCACAACTCTTACTGGAGGGCCACCACGATGACTTGGATCTCCTGGAGTCAGTGTTGAACCAGTGTCCAGTAGTCCCTGAAATGTCTGATCATTTCATTTTCCCTAATGTAGTTACTCTGGTAAAAGGCTTTGTGTCACTTTGTGGAAAGATGGTAGAAAGATTTGCAGCATAAGTTTTTGTTAGTCCACCAGGGTCCTTCCTTCTTCAAGGGGACCCAACCTCCCCTTCATTCAAGGAGTTCTGGGTTTGTAAACTGGCTCACATCTGGGTTGGGAATTGGTTGGGGGGAATGATTATCTGAGGAGGGGCATGATTATCTGTTGCTATGATTTGAGATAGATTTTTGTTAATTTCCCTCTGCAAGGGGCAGGTAAGTCAACATGATACCCATTCCTTATGCCCTGGGAGCGATCATTGCCTCACTATTCTGGCCTTGACCATTGCAGTCTCTTCATCAGGTTTCTCTGGTGCACTATTTGCCCCTCCGAAATCTGTGTTCAGTACAGCTCCTGGAGTGACCCTGTAAAAATGTAATTTGCATCCTGACTCTGTCAGAGCCCTCCAGTGTGCCCCCATTTCACTCAAAGTGAAAAATAAAGTCTTTAAAAGGCCCACAGCTTTCCACAGTCAGTCTCACCCTCTCTCTGTGATCTCGTCTTTGGCCAGTCTCCCCCATATCATCAGCTTCAGCTGCGCTGCCCTCCCGTCTTTCTTGGCACGTGTCAGGCACCATCTTACTTTCCTGGCCTGCGGCAAATGTTCCTTGCATGTTGAACCCTCTCTCTCCCGACTTGTTCATGCCTCATTTCCTCCACTATCTTCAAGTCTGTGTTCAAACGTCACCTTGATGAAGCTGGCTATGAATATTCTATCTAAAATACAAACACCCCCTTGTCCCTATATGTGCTGTTCAACTAGTTCCATTTCCTTTTTCGCCATTACAGTTATCACCTTTTATAATAGCATATAATTATATAAACTAGCATTCAATCAAGAGACAGAACTACAAAACAAAATAAACAGCGATAATTTATATAATGAACAATTAACAATAGAAGTGTAAAGAGAACCATAAAGAATACCTCAGGATTGTGGGAGACCAGTTGAGGAAGAGATAAATGAGTGGGGTCTCATTCACAAGATCGGTTTCATACGTGATGGGAAAAGGTTCAATTATATCCCAGCAATGGGAGGATCTTTTCTGAGTTTCATGGTGCAGGATTTGGTCATGGTCAGAGGACAGGATGGCAGGTAGAGAAAGGCAGGCTGGAATACTTTTGTGAGGGCTCCACTGAATCTGCATAGGAAGCCATCTATGGGGGTCCCCTGAAGTCAGAGTGAGGGGAGTGCCCCAGACATCCCTTACCTGTGCCGCTGCCCATTGTATAGCTGGAGGATGAAAACAAAATAAATGGACGCTTCCTCAAACTGGAAAGGAAGATGCATCCTCTTAAGCCTCAATCAACAAGGCTGACCATCGTGCCAGGTACAAAAGAGAAATGCCTACTGGGTCCATTTTCCTGTCACCAGCCAGGCAATGAAGAGTGTGTTGAAAGCTGGAGGCAAGACGTTGATCACTGATACCAAAACTCATTCCCCTGTCTTCTGTATTTTGTCCCTTGTGCCTGGAACCTGAGCTCCTGGACAATAGCTCATGTGGTTTGTTACATTTGTTGATAAATTCTTCGTGCCCAGAGGAATCCTTGGCGTACTGAAATGCGTAAAATTCACTGAGTACATGAATAGATTTGTTTCATTCCTTTGAAACCCCGCGTGCTATATCATTTCAGGGCTTTATGAATTATCTGAGCCGCTGTTATCCTCATGGGTGCTGAAGGTATTGCCATGATTGGTAAGGAAATCAAAGTTACCTTTGGGCACAGCTGCTCATGTGCATGTGCCCTGTTGGGAGGTCGCTGCTGGGTGGCGCTGCCGAATCAGGCCACGTGGATTCTTAGCGGCCGTTATGATTTTTACATTAATCTTTTTAGTTTAGGATAACTGTAGAGTCACATGCGGTTGTAAGAAATAATTCAGAGATCACATGTATTCTTCATCTCATTCTTTACCCCGTTACTAAATATTTCGAAAGTATAGGAAATGTCACAAACAGACCCCTGACATGGACACGACTGAGACGCCAGTCAGGAACTTGCATCGTTCACGCGCCTTTCGGGGCACATGCCCTTCCCTCCCATCACCCCCAAGCTCCTGACCCCCCCCATCTGCGCTCCCCTAATACAATGTTACCCTTTCAAATGTTACTAAATGTGGTTCCTTCTGATTGGTGCATTGGTAATAGCTGATCTCCTTTTGTTGCTGTGGAGTGTTGCATGTTATGGATGGACCATAATTTCTTTAACTATTTACCTATTGAAGTATATTTGTGCTTTTAGTTTGGGATTATGAAAAATAAAGCTCCCATAAACATTTATATTCAAGTTTTTGCATTAATGTACTTTTTCACTTCTCTTGGAGCAGCCTAGAGGAGTGCAATTGCCAGGCCATATAAATGTGGCATGTTTTGTTTTGTTTTTAATATCCATCATCCAATTTGCAGAAGACCGTACTATTTTTCTTTGCCTTCAGCCGTGTATAAACCCTCCAGTTTCCACGAATCCTCAGCAGACCTTGATGTTACTACTAAGTTTTACTTTAGCCATCTTGATAGATGTTTAATGACAATTTTTGTTTTCATTTCACTAATGACTAATAATGCAGAATGTCTTTTTCTGTACTTATTTGCTACTGTATTGTGTATCCTGTTTGGCCTCTGTCATTTCATGGCTTTTGCCCATTTTCTAATTTACTTTTTAATCTACTGAGTTTCTAACTTTTTTTCATAAAGAGAGAAACTAATTATTCATCAGATAAATGATTTGCATATATTCTTTCTAAGTCTTTAACCTTCTTCTTTCATTCACTTGCGAGAGTCTATCAAAGCATAAAACTTTTAATTTATTTTTTTATTTAAAAAAATTTTTTTTACCAAGAACATGTATTGGTACATTGTATACATGGTGATCACATTCATCATGGTTGTTTTGTGCCTGTACATGATGTATCTTGGTTTTCCCCCCTCTTCCTCACCCTGCCCTTCTACTACCCCCTTCCCTATTTACAGCAGGTTTATTTATATATATATATATTTATATTTTTCCATTTTTCCCTTTCCCCTTTCTTTCTTTCCTTTTTTTTTTTTTTTTGGTACTGGGGATTGAACTCAGGGCCTTGTGCTTGATAGGCAAGCACTTTAACCACCGAGCTAAATCCCCAGTCTTTTTCCTTTTTCCCTTCCTTCTTTTTCCCCTTTTCCCTTTCTAGTTCTCCTCTCTTTTGAATATTATCTTCCTTTTATATAATATCTATTACACCTCTTTGTCCTTATTTACACTTATGGTTTCTCATATCAGAGAAACAATTTGATGTATACCCATGAGTGTCTGATTTATTTCACTTAAGAGTATGTTCTCAAGGTACATCCATTTACCTACAAATGTCTCTAGTTTATCCTTTTTTTATGGCAGAGTAGTACTCCATTATGTAGAAAAAAACCACATCTTCTTTAGCCGTTCATCAGTTTTTGGACATTTAGGTTGTTTCCAGGACTTAGCTATTACAAATTGTGTTGCTATGAACATGGTTGTGCATGTTTCGCTGTGGTATGAGGTTTTCAATTCTTCTGGGAGGATACCAAGCAGGGGAATAGCTGGATCAAATGGAACCTCTAGTTGTAGTTTTTTGAGGAGTCTCCATACTGATTTCCACAGTGGTTGGACCAGTCTGCATTCCCACCAACAGTGGAGGAGGGTTCCTTTTTCCCCAGAGCCCTGTCAGCACTGGTTATTGGTTGATTTTTTTGATAATTGTTGTTCTTTCTGGAGTGAGATGGAATCTTAATATTGTTTTGATTTGCATCTCTCGAATGACTAGTGATGTTGAACACTTTTTATTTCTTCATCTGAGAAATGTTTATTCATTTCAGATGCCCATTTTTGGATTGGGTCTTTAAATTTGGAAGGTTTGATTTTTTTTGAGTTCTTTGTATATTCTAGATATTAGACCTTTGTCTGAGGGACAGCTGGAAAAAATTTTTTCCCAGTCTGTGGGGTTTTATCCCGCTCTATTGGTGATTTCTTTTGCCGTGCAAAAGCGTTTTAATAAGATGTGGTTCCAAGCACTGATTCTTTGTATTACTTCCCGTGCAGTCTGAGTTTTGTTCATAAATTTTCTTCCTACCCCTATGTCTTTGAGAGTTCTTCCTATTCTACTCTCTAGTAGATTTAGTGTTTCTGTTTTAATGTTTAGATCTTTGACCCACTTTGATTTTAGTTTAGTACATGGTAAGAGACATGTATCTAGTTTTAAAAAGTTTTTAATTTTGATGGAGGCAATTCTATGGATTTTTCTTTTATGGATCATACTATTGGTGACAAATCTAAACACTACTGACCTAGCTACATATTTCAGAGATTTTTTTCTTTGTTTTCAAAAAGTTGTGTACTTTTATATTTTAATGAAAACCTATGATCCATTTTGACCTGACTTTTGTGTGAGGTGTGAGGCTTGGGTGAAGATGTCTTGGCTTTTCCTGTCTGTGGATGCACAGTTGCTCCAGCACCATTCACCATGAAGGCTCTGTCCTCCGATGAGTTGCTTTTGCCTCTTTTAAAACATCTGTTGGGTCAGTCTGCATAGGTCTGTGCCAAGGTCCCATCTTCTACTTCTTCTAGTGATCTTCAGATGTGTCCATCTGCCATTATCACAAATACTGATACCTCTACAAGTCTTGAACTGAGTAGCCCAATTCACTTACTTTTTAATTTTTAAGTAATTTGAATTCTTTTGCATTTTTATACAAATTTGAGAATGATCTTGTCTAAGTCAAGTAAAATTCTTGCTGGGACATTAATAGGGTACATATTTATTGTATTATTTGAAAGAAATAACATCTTTATTATTCAAAATATTCTATTCCAACAATGCATCATGTATGTGCATTCATTTAGATCTTTGAATTATTTTATCATCATTGCATAGTTTTAAACTTATGATTTGTTAGATTTACATCTAGGTGTGTTACTTGGTGGGGTGGTAGCGAGGATTGAACCCGGAGTCTCTATGGTGAGTTACATCCCCAGCCCTCCCCCTTTTTTTTTTTTTTGAGACAGGAACTTGTTAAGTTGCACTCAAACTCATGATCCTCCTACCTCAGCCTCCGGGAGTGCTGGAATTACAGGCGTGCGCCTCCATGCGTAGCCGTAATTATTTTTCATTGATTGTAAATGGTGTTGTGGTTTTAATTTTATTGTCCCTTACTATTATGCACACACACACAATTGATTCTTGCATATTTATCTTGCATTCTGTAACCTTGTTGAACTCAATCGTTAGCTCTGCTTTTGTTTTAAGATTCTCTATCCAAAAACAGAGACAGTTTCATTTCTTCCTTTCTGATGTATATGTTTTATATTTCTTTTTTCCCTTTACTACAAATGGGTGGAACTTTTTACACTATGTTAAATACAAAAGGTGAGAAGAGACATTATTTCCTTTTCCCTGACAGTCGAGAGAGCACTCAGTCATCCCCTATTTGGCATCAGAGTAGTTTTAAGTTTTATGTAGATGCTCTTTGTCAAATTAAGGGACTTTCCCTCTAGTCCTTTTCCTATAATCGCTGCCCTGAATGACTGCTGAACTTTGCCAAGTGGTTTTTCTGCATCAATAGAAACATGTAAATTTTTTTCTTAATTTGTTAACATGGGTTCATTGTTTGAAAATTGAATCATCTTTCATTCTAGGAGTAGATTTTTTGCCCATGCTATATAATCATGTATAGTCACTTATGAATGTTTCATTAAGAAATTTGAGTTCTTAATTTTTCATTAAAATTTGGCTATCAAAATCATCTATTATATATTAGGGTTGCCTTTTTCTAGAAATTGTTTTATTTCACTTACATCGTTAAGTTTATGTGTGTAAGTCTATCTGTGCTTCCTCCTTATTACCCTTTTATGTCTGCAGAGTCTGTGGGGTAGTTTCTCTTTTATTCCTACCTTTGGTAACTTGATACTCTTTCTTCTTTCCCTTGTTGGTCTTTCAAGAAGTCTATCAGCTTTTTAGATCTTTCCAAACTCTGTTATTTCTTTCATTGCTTTTCCCTATTGTTATGCATTTTCAATTTAATAGATTCTTGCTCTTACAGTTCTTACTTCTTTCAATCTACCTGCTTTGGTTTACTTTTGCTCTTATTCCAGTTTCTTGGTGTATGTGCTAAGTGACAGATTTTAGATTTCTCATCTTTTCTGCCATGTGCTTTTAGTGCTGTAAAATCCTCTTTCAGCACTAATATAGCTAAGTCTTACTGGCTTTGTTATGTTGTGTTTTCGTTTTCATTCAATCTACTGTATCTTTAAAAATTTTACCTCAAGACTTCTACCCATGGATTAAAATTGTGTTGATTAGCTTGGAAGCACCTGGAGAAAGATTTCCCGTTAACTCTTAGTACCGATTTCTGGTTTCATTTTACATGATTTCCATTCTTTTAAATACATTCAATTTCATTTCATGATCCAGGATATGGTCCCTTTTTCTGTATGTTGCATGGGAGTTTGAAAGGATTGTGTGTGGGGCTGTTGTGAGGAGTGTGTTACAGGTGTCAATTCAATTATGTAAACTGATGATGTGTGTGAGTCTTCAATGCATTGGCGGTTTTCTTTCTAGCTACCTTTACTTGTTAAGATAGAGGTGCTGATGTCTCCAATAGCATTTGAAGATTTACTTATATCTCCTTTCAGTTCCATCAGGTTTGCATCATAGATGGTTCAACCCTGTTTTTGGCATGTATGGATTTAAGGCTGTCATCCCTTCCTGGGCTTGGGATATAGCTCAGACACAGAGCACGTGAGTAGCATGTATAAGACCTGGGGTTCAATCCTCAGTACTACAATAAAAATTAGAAAGCTTGTTACAGCAACCCTATGGACTGTCCCATGTGTAATCATATACTCTCTCTCTCTCTCTCCCTCCCTCCATCTATCCCTCCTTCCCTTCCTTTTTCTCTCTCAGTTCTCTTTTTCTGAAGTCCATTTTATCTGATATGGAAGAAGTAGCATTTCTGTTTTCTTTTGTATAATATTTATGGATTATAGCTCTATAATTATAATCTCTATCATAAATTATTCTATAATTTTACATTCAACCTGCCTCTGTGGTTATGTTTGAGTAAGTTTCTTGCAGCCAGCATATAGCTTTACCATAATCGTTAACACACTCAGCCAATCACCATCTTCTAATTGCTATATTTAGGCCACTTACATTCAATATAATTACTAATATATTAGAGCTTGTATTGTTTTTGGGTCTGCTGCAACAAAGTATCACAAACAGGATGATTTAAAACACAGAAACTTCCCCAGCACAAAAACAAACAAATAAACAAACAAACAACAACAAAACCACGCACAAACTTATTGTCTCATTGTTCTGCAGCTCAGAAATCTCAGACAAAATGAGACATGGGAAGTGGAATATGCAGATTATGTTTAATGACATAATCTTTGTGGGAAAAACAACTCAGTGCTCTTGAAAGTCCTCTGAGAACTAGAGTGGAAACAAATCACATTGCCCCACTGGGAAGAAAGAGCACAAATAATTGATCTCATTGGTTACTACCCTTATTTATTGAGTATGGTAATTCACCTGCTTATCTATATGTCACCAGTATATTTCAGAATTTAGAAGAATAGAGGATGCAAGCACTTTAGTGAGGAAGCTATGAATCTGTCAGTGTGCTAGGAACCATGACAGCTACCAAGGATTGAAAGGGTCACTCATCAGTATGTCCCACCACAACCTATCCTTTGCATGCTACTGACATTTTCATGCTCCAAATCAACTCCATTCTTTACTGAGCTGCAAGAGTGGTGTTGGACACAGTCTCTAAAATAATAATAAAAAAATAGATGGTTTGTGGAACAAGCTACAGTTTCCACTGTAATTGTTCCTGCAGATTTCACTGGTATCCACCTTTCTATCCCTTCTAGATGCACGTCAATCCCAGATAGTATGTACTCTGGCCTGGTGCTATTGTTAGCACCATCAAAATCTTCTTAGACATAAATGTTCAGTGAATCCCAGACACTTTAGTGAGATGCTGTGACCACCAAGAGAGTCAAAGTAGGGTGGGTAGTGAGGAATGTCACCAACCATGGTGAAGCATAGAGCTTGGAGTAAGGGTGGCCCAACAGGACTACCACCAGAAAAGAATGCAGTCACAGAGAAACACTCCAGAAAATGTGTCAGTGGGGCAGGAAATTTCTCCCCTCATGCCCTATCATCTCCAGACAGCATCTGAAATGTTCTCTGGCAGAGGCCCCCTTCAGCAGGGACTTTCTTCTCAAATGAAAGATTTACACTTTTGCACTTCTGAGTCTGTGACAGGTGGAGTCTTGCTGATCCTTGAGACACCCTCAAATCATCTTTCCTATTATCCTAATGTGAAGTACATGACTTCTTCTTAATGCTAATCCTTTCAGCAACTATGTTCTCCATACCCCAGATTTAGAAGGCACTTCCTTTCTGGTGAAACTGCAAATTTTTATTCCTGATTTTCATGGTAGATCTGGCTAAAAGTAAATCAGCGGTATCCATGCTACAGCTTGAACACTGGATTGCTTTGAAATTTCATCTGCCAGATTATTTGGTCCACTGCCTTTAATCTCAGTCTTCTAAAAAGTCTCAGAACGTGGGCAAAAGAAAATGAAGAAAAAGTTTCTATCAAGGTATGATAGACATGGCTTCTAGTCTAACTAGTCTAACTTTTGTTTTCAGCTGAAACTTCTTGAGCCTGGCCTTTACTGTCCACATTCCTATCAGCATCCTGGGCTTCTAAGCTTGAACCAGAATCTCCCATCAAGTGAGCTTACTCTGATTACTGGATTCTAGGGCTTCTCTGCCCTATATCTCAAAAACTTTCAAAACTCCTCCTGCAAACCAGTGTGAAAGCTTCAGAACCACATGGTCAGGCATAGTGACAATAATGATCCCACTTCTCTGGTACCAATAACTATATTAGTCACTTTCTTATTGTTGGGACACAATAACTAACACCTACAACTTTCAGGAGGAGTTTTGTTTTGTTTTTTAACAATTCTCAGTGGGCTCAGTTCAAAGTTGGCTGACTCCAAGGTGGAAATGCATGGTGGAAGGGTATGGCAGAGGAAGGCTGCTCATCCCATGATAACCAGGAAGCAGAGAGAGAAGGGAGGAGCCAGGGACAAGAATAAACCTTTTCAGCCCATGCCTCTCATGAGCCACCTCCAACCAGGCACCACCTCCTAAGAGCACATTTGGCTGCTGGACTCCGTGGATGGACCATTGATAAGTATGATGCTCTAACAATCCAATCAACCTCCAAGCACATGAAACTTTTGAGAATATTTTAGATCTAAATCATTACAACAAATATCCAGCCATACAGTTGGAGACTTTGGTAGAAATCCATCCCCTGAGACACAGGGAAGGACAGATGGAAAATGAGAAGTACCCCCAAAGCTCCAGGGGCTCCAAGCATAATAGGGCTTATGGTGACAGCCTTGTGCTGTCTGTCATCTTTGCATGTTGCTTCTCGTCTCTTTCAATTCCATGTACCAATGTCATTAAGTGCATAGATCAATGACACACACATGAGGTGGCTTGCACACAGTCAACAAGAATGACAGGACAGCGTCCCCGCTGATATAAAGACTCCAACCTGCTAACTAATCTCTGGTCCTTAAGAGCACAGGCCCCACCCTCTCCACCTCCCCTCAATGACAAGCTTCCCGCTCAACAGCCCTTTCTACCCTGGGGCTTATAGAGAGTGCTTATTAGTATTGGTTAGCGAGTACCTGGAACTGCCCAACTGTGACCCAGAGAGGCACAAAGGTGCATTGTGGGGCCCAGCACCTGCATCCACTGCTTGAGGAACAGGTTCCCGGGGCAGGTGACCGAGGCCCAGGCATTGCAGCATTCACAGGACAGGGCAGAATTAGTCAGGAAGCAGCAAGGTCTAAGGCCAGCAGAGCAAGAACTCGGGCTAACTCAGCCACGGACTGTGATGCAGGCAGGCTTGTCGGAGAGAACAAGGTTCACGGCTGTTGTGCGTGCATGTGGGTGGCCAAAGCTGATGAGGAGAAAGCCTTCATGAAGTTGGGGCCCTAGTGGGATGAAGTTAAGGGAGCTGTGTGAGTGTTTATGAAAATCTATGGTGGCTCCTGGTCCTGAAGTTCACCTCATGTAGGATGGAAAGGAAGAAACCAACATCTATGGCACCTCAGTCATGCCAGTGGAGCCCGGAGGCCAGCCGCGTCCTCCCACCAGGTCTGCTGATGTCCAAAGGGGCAGAAGTTTAGTTTCCTTGTTAGAGAAGGAAGTCTTTGAGTCCACAGAGGTTAAATAACTTGGTTTATTCCTTTAGTGGAAAAATACGCATGACCTCTGAACATGTGTCTAGAGCTATTCATGTGGCCACAGTAAAACTGTGGATCCAAGGAGTCAACTCCTTACTCTTGAACTGTAACAGAGAGGGTGCAAGAAGGGCACAGAGAGGGGAAAGAAGACACATGAGAGTAGGCAGCACTCAGGGTACAGGATGAGGCAGGACTCGGGAAGTAAAGGTGCTCACCTGGGCAGGAGGTGAGAGGCAGCGCCCCTGGAACTTGGCCCCGGCCAGCCGTGGGTGCTGAGGGCGGGAAGGGCAGGGAGGAAGCCGGGGCTCCTCCTGCTGGCAGTGCAGATGTGGTCTCCCATCTGCTGGGCTGGGCTGTGGGCGGGGCTCTGGGGTGGGGCAGACACTGACCACACTGCTGTCTTTATCTCCAGCGGCATTAACTTGTCATTCATCGGATCCCAACAATAACAACGCCGCGCTCCGTGATGGATGTGGACTTGGCTGTGAGGGTCGGGTGGGAGGGCTGTGGTCGGTGCCGAGCGCACATCGGCCCTGGCCGCAGGGGACATAAAGGCCGTCTGGAGAGGAGCCGACGCAGCTTTGTCCAGACTCCGGGGGACCTGCCTCGGCTGCGAGCACAGCTCTGGAGATGAAGACGCTGCTCCTCACCTCGATGCTGCTTGGTCTGGTGGCCGCCCTGCCTGCCGAGGGGCCCCTGTCATTCCTCTCAGAGGAGCTGGATGTGAGGCTGGGTGGGGTGGTGCCCAGGGCAGGAGAAAGGCTGTTACCACTGGGCAGCAGGCAGCAACCATCGCCCCTATTTCAGGAGGTGCATTTGAATCTGGGTTCCCACCCTGCACTTCCGGCCTAAAATGGTCAGAGCTCAGGGGATTCTGTAGTTCTGCTGGCACACACGGGCACTCCCACGAGGCAGGGCTGGAGCGGAAAGCAGGCTTGGGTCAGGGATCCTGTTGAAGAGACACCCACAACCAGAAGGGTTCACAGGGCAGGAAGTGGGGACTCGTCTGGCGTTGAGGTTGCGTACCCAAAGAGAATGGAGCTGTTGAGGGGAAGCTGGCCTTGCTCCACAGGGCACAGGGGTGGGCGTGCAGGAGCCAGGCCCGTCTCTGGGGGCTGCCGTTTGGGCTCTGTGAGTGTCAGCTTAGGCTGCGGGCTGGTGTGCTGAGGTCATGGGTGGAAAGCAGGCCGGACCACAGTGGGTTCAGGGCTCGGCCTGCTCCAGATCACAGGGACCTGGTACCTGAAGGGTGTGGTGGCCGACAAGAACCTGTCAGCAGAGGAGGACAGGCCCAGCAAGGCGTTCCCTGTAATAATTACGGCCCTGGAAGGGGGGAACTTCGAGGCCAAGATCACCTACATGTGAGTGCCGCCCAATTAGGGACCTTTGGTCTGCTGTTCTTCACCTCCCTCATTTGTGTTTGGATGCTGGTGACAAAAAGTTCAGGCAGGGGTGGGGTGGGGTTCTCACCTGCACCTCCCGATTTCCAGCAAGAAGGGGCGGTGCTACAAGGAGACCGTTCTGTTGCAGAAAACTGAGGAGCCTGGCAAATACAGCGCCTGTGAGTCCTGCCCGGCTGTGCCCTGAGCTGGGGCTGCCTGGGGAGGGCGTGAAGGGATAAACGGGTCGCCGGCTTGTCCACCTCCCAGGAGGGGCGCCCTCTTCCTTCCCGGGGCCTCGCGGCACGGCAGCACACACCGGGATCTTGGGTTTGTCTTCAACATGGGCCGAGCAGGCCACATCCCTGGCTGGGCGGTCCTAGCTGGTGACCTAAGCGGAAGCTGAGACTAAGGAATCAGGAAGCAGGGCAGCTGCTGCGGGACAGTGCTGAGCTCCAGTCCCAAGGTCCCCGGCCTTTACCGTCCAGTCTCCACATCCGAGGTTCTCCCTTCGTCGCAGAGGCCACCACAGGACTGGCTGGAGCTGGGCGTGTCTCCCGGGTGACTACTGAAACCTTCCAGACTGCCCCTTGGCGTGGTCTCTGGTGTTTCCTCTCGAAACGAAGATCCTTCAAGCTAATTTCTTGTTCTTCTACAGTACGGGGCACGATGTCTGTATACGTAGTAGAGCTGTCTGTGCGGGACCACTTCATCTTTTACACTGAGTATCTTTTACACAGGAAGATGATCCATGTAGGAAGCCTCATGGGTGAGGGTCCTTTGAGGACAGGGGTCTCCTGCCCCACCGTCTCGGCTTTGAGAAGCCTGCGAAGCTGGCAGCAGCCGTGTCTTGACACCAGGGGATTAAGAAGGCCCCTGTGCTGGCCTCAGGCTGCTGGGTGCAGTGCTCTGCCTGGGAGGAGGGCGAACTGTGGTGGGAAGGGGTCGGGTGGGAGGGGACTGTGCGCTGAGGGTCAAACGTCGCCTTCGGTGATGCAGGCCACCCAGGGCCACTTCTTAGGGTCTTGGGAGTCAGCGGGGATTAATGTGGGGCGGTAGTGTGGTGACAGAGGCCTCTGTGGGACGGGGTCCCTCCAGGGTGAGGGGACAGCACAGTGCCCCTGGGACTCTGCAGAGGTGCTGAGGAGCCACCTTTTCGGCCGGGTCACACAGTGGCTCAGGATACAGTGTGACCCCTTCTCAGGGACCTGCCAACTGAACCATCTCCTCCTTCCCAGTCCTCACACAGGGCTTGCCGCCCACTCTTGACTCTCCCTCCTCCCCTGCCCTCAGCCCCTCCAGGTGGCTGTGTCCTTGGGCCACCATCGCCCGTCCACTCACTTGGACTCTGCCCCACAGGGAGGATCCCCGAGGAAAACCCGGAGGCCCTGGAGGAATTTGAGAAATTCATACAGCACAAAGGACTGCCGTGGGAGGGCATCTTAATCCTGGAGCAGAGGGGTGGGCAGACGGCTCTACCCACATCCTCCCCCGTGTCCCTCTGGGGCCCCCACACCCCCTTTGTTTCCCCCATGTCCCCATGAGTCTACATGTGTCTCTGTATTCCTCACATCTCTTTGGGTCCCCCATATCTGTGTCCCTTATGTCTCCGTGTCCTGCACGTCTGTTTCCTGCATGTCTCCTTGTCACCTCACAGGGTCACCCGGGCTCTACCTGGGGTCTTGGCCATTAGAGGGTCTGAGCTGTGGGAGTGATGGGCTTGGGCCTTTGTCCTGGGCATCTTCTCACCTCTGAGTTTTTGTTGTTTCTACAGAAACCTGTGTGCCCGAGCATCACTAGGGTAAGTGACACTCTGGGTGGCTGTTGAAAATGCCCGGAATCATGACTCCTGAGTTCCTCCAATTCCAGGGTCCATCTCTTTTGGCCCCACTCTTGTCCCATCCAGGAAGGAGAGACCTCACTAGCCCAGGCAGGCCGTCATCTCAGGAGTTGGCCCTCCATATCCTCCAGACATTTGGGAAGTCGTTTCCTTTACCAGTATCAGCTCAGCCCCATCGTCCTCCCCACTCCCTGGTCTCTGCTAGGTCCTGTCCCCACCCTACACACCCACCAAGGCTGCTCAGAGACCAGGCCGGTCATGGAGGGGTCAGGATCTCTCATGGGGCCATAACTGCCCAGCAGGGACGGCGTGACAGCCCGGGGAGAGATCTCTGATCAGGCCCCCCCCCAACACCCCAGCAGGCATGGAAAGTAGAAACGCCTCACTCCAGCACCTCCTGCCTGGTTTCTGTTCCCCCAGGAGCGAGCCCTGACCTCTGTTCCCCTCTCTGTCACTGTAGCCCTCTGAGTCCGCCGTCCTGCCCACCGTCCCTGCTTCCTGAACAACCTCTGTCACCACAGCCCCCTGCAGCACCCCGATCCTGCCTGACTTGAAATAAACAACTTCAGCAGCCTTTCTGGGTTTGGCCAGTGTGTGAAGGGTCCTTGTATCGGCTTCCTAAGAGCACTGCTAGGAGGGAGAGCTATCAGGATTGTTGGGGAGACCTTAGACCCAGCAGGGGCCAGGCCCCAAGGAGCATGGCTTCCTACTGGTGTGTTGGGTCACAAGATTCCTGGAGCCCACAGCATGAGCTACTGCCCCAATTGGCTTTGGTCAAGGCAGGCCCTGGGAGGAGCATTTGGGAGGCCACCAGGAAGGCAGGACAGAGAAGTCACCTTGGCGTGGTTTACAGCTAGGTGCACCCCCAGGGCCTCATGCGTGCAGAGGTGGGGCTTTTGCCAGGTAACTGTACATGCCATCAGTGCTTTGTCCCCCTTGCCCCCCACAAGCCAGCTGCTGTGTTTTCCTGGGTTCTGAAAGGACGAGATGGCTGGGATTTAGCTCAGTGGTTAGAGTGCTTGCCTAGCAAGCACAAGGCCTTGAGTTTGATCCCCGGCACTACAAGGATGAGATAGAGGATCATTATGATGTAACTGCTCTGTACCCCGACTGTGATGGTTGTCATGTGAATCTGTACACCTGATGAAACTGTGTCAGCATACAGACATGTCAGCCCATGTGAAACTGGCTGTCTGGGTCACTTTCTCACTGCTGGGACAAAATACCTGACATCCACAATTTAAAGGGTGAGAAACTTCAGAAACTGAAGAAATTGAAAACTCCCTTTTCAGAAACTTCAGCCCGTGGTGGGCCAGCTTCAAGGCAGCAATGGCACAGTAGAAGGGCCTGGCACAGAGGGAAGCTATTCAGGTCATGGTGACCAGGAGGCAGCGAGTGAAGGGAGGAGGGACACAGACCCTTCCAGGTGACACCCCCAGTGACCACCTCTGACCAGACCCCACCTCCCCACAGCAAGTCAGCCATGAGCCTGTCCACTGATAAGTACAGTGCGCTGCGCTCCAGGAACCTTCCAAACACACGAGGCTTTGGGGAACACCCCAGCTCTAGACCAGAACACTGCAAAATCTGAACAAGGTCAATTGGATTGTTCTGACATTACATTATAGTTATGCAAGATGCTACCTTTGGGAGAAACTGGGTGAATACAGCACAGGCATGTCCAACCTTTGGCTCATGGGGCACATGCAGCCCTGGACAACTAGTAATGCAGCCTGACAATATTCCTGCATCAATTAGAATTCACTAGAAGAACAGATTTAATAATAATAATAATATATTATATATATTATGTATATATGATATACAAAGGATTTACTAAGGAATCTTTCAGTGGCCTCCTGCAGAGTCTCAGGTGGAAGAATGTAAAACAGCTATGTGTGCTGGAGAGCAGGAGGATCCAGTCAAAAGCTGAAGGCCTGGAGCTCACTGTAGAGTCCTGTGCACATCTGTGTGGGAGGGTGGAAGGGTCTGTGGTGGAAAGATGGAATCTACACTGGGAGCTTGAAGGAAATGGAGAGCAACACCCAAAGGTAATGGTAAAGACCAGAGCTCCTCTGAAGAAGCAAAATGGCAGACATCCTTCTCCTTTCCCTTTTTATTCCATCTACGCTGCAAGCCTATTGGTTGGTGCCACTCACATGCCAGGCGCATTTTCCTTCCTCATTTTGCAGCCTACACATCAGTCATCCAGACACATCAGAACTGTGCTCCGCTGCTCACTCGGCACTTCTTAATCCATTTGAGTTGACATCACAATTAACTGTCTCAATTCTAATCTAACCTTATATGATTTTTATTGATATATTTCATCACTTGACTGAGTGATGTTCGTGTGTGGACTGCACAGGGGACAAGGGGATGCTGTGGCGGTGAGGGCGCAATGAGATGCTGACTCCATCTCCTGTTCCCACCACACAGTCTGTCAAACCCCAGCCCGTGCACATCAGACGGCACAGCTGATGGTGTCTGGTGAGCAAGGTGCAGCAGTCACCGATAATAGTTTCACCTACATTCATGCGTGTGCCTGTGAAGGTGGGCATTTATTGTTATTAAGCAGACATGAAAGTTTTCTAATTATGAAATGGACTTGTGTTATGAGATAGTTTAGTAAGTTTAAATAATTACTTGCAGCTGAGGTACAGGAAGTATAAAATTGTATCAAGTAGGAGACTCTGCCGTGGTGCCACTGGCCCCTCTGAGGGCCCAGCCAGGTTAGTAGGTACGGCTGTGTGGGGTGGTGCAGAACCACCCCCGGGAATACTGCCTGAGCACCAAGAATGAACCCACCAAGACAGGAATCAGGAGAACATTTTGACTCATGATAACAGCAAAAAGAATTAAATACCAAGGAATCAACCAAACCAAGGAGGTTATAGACCTCTATTAAAAATTAGAGAATACTGACAAAATAGATTGAAGAGGACTTCATAAAATGGAAACACATCACTTGTTCTTGGATTGACAGAATTAAACATTGTTAAGATGGCTGTATTACCGAAAGTAATCTATAGATTTAATGCAAACCTTATTAAAATACCAAGAACATTCTTTAGAGAACTAGAAAAAGCAATCCTAGATTATATCTCAAATCAGAAAAGATCCAGAATAGCCAAAGCAACATTGAGCTTAAAAAGTAATGCTAGAAGCATCACTACACTGGACTTCAAACCATACTGTAAAATGTAGTAGCAAAAACAACACGGTACTGGCACAGAAATGGAAATGTAGACCAGTGGAATAAAACAGAAGACGCAGAACCAGATTCAAGCATCTGTACCCATTTGCATTTTGACAAAGGGCCAAAACCATACGCTGGAGAAGAGAGTCTCTTTAGCAAATAGTACTGGGACACAGGGCAGCCATATGCAGAAAACTGAAACTAGATCCCTACGTCTCACCCTGTACTACAACCAAATCAAAACTGATCAAAGACCTAGATATAAAACTGGAAACGTTGACACTGCTGGGAGACAACACAGGGGAGATGCTTGCGGCCACTGACGCAGACAAAGACTTCCCCAGTGAAACTTCCAAAGACAGGAAATAACATCAAGAATCAACAACTGGGCCACATCAAATTAAAAATCTTGTGCATGGGAAAGAAAAGAAAGGAGTAAAGAGACAGCTCAGTGACTGGGAGGCTATCTTTGCCAGCAGCTCTTCTGAGCGAGGACGGATATCTAGCGCATATAAAGAACTTAAAAGATGGACCATCACAAAACAGTAAACCTAACTTTTAAAAATGGGCACGTGAACTGGATAGATATTCCTCAAAATGCAAATGGCCAAAATGTATATAAAAATGTTCAATGCATCTAGCCATCAGAAAAATGCAAATTAAAAGTTTATTGATACTTCACCTCACCTCAGTCAGAGTGGTTATTATCAAGAACATAAAAATACAAATGCTGGCAAGATGGCAGGAGGAATCTTCCTAAATTTTGGTAAGAACGTAAATCAGTACAACCACTATAGAAATAAGTCTGGAGATTCTGCAAAAGATTAAACATAAACTCTATTTGACCCAGCTATACTACTATTGGGTGTATTTCCAAAAAAATTAAGGACTGAGTACTACAATGGTATGTGCACACTGTGTTCGTAGAAGCACAGTTCGCAATAGCTAAGCTGTGGAAATAGCCCAGATGACTGTCAACAGATAAACGGAGAGAGAAAATGTGGTATATACGCACAAAGGAAGGTTACTGGGCCATAAAGAAAAGCAAAATCATGTCATTCTCGGAAAAATGGATGAAATTGTGTTAAATGAAATTAACCAGTCCCAGAAAGTTAAATATCACATTTTCTCATTTATTAGAAACCTAAAAAGTACATAAATAATAATTAAAATAAAAGAGAGAGGATAGGGAACAAGGAGGGAGATTCCTAGAGATGGTGAAAGAGATGGCGGCTGGGAAGGGTGGATAATGGGATTAAAATCGATTAAAATAGGTTAAGAGCATGTACCAGCTTCCCAAATAAACTACAGCAGTAATATTAGTATGTACTACCAAAATAGAATTTTAAAATCATTTTTTGGCTTATGATATTATTATAATTATATTTACATCACTAACACTAGAAAAATGGTCATTGATTCATTATGTTTTATTCCAGCATGCATTCAGTGTTGTCCCAAAAGAAAACAGAACCCCAAAAAGAAAAATCATGGATGAAGGGAGAGTATTCAAAATGGGCAGATGATTACTTTTTTGTCAAGATTAAAAAAGTGCTATTCTTCAACACAATTTGTAATAGCTAAGTCTTGGAAACAACCTAAATGCCCAACAACCAACGAATGGCTAAAGAAAATGTGGTTTTTCTACACTATGGAGTACTACACTGCCATAAAAAAGGATAAACTAGAGTCATTCATATATAAATGGATGTTTCTTGAGAACATACTCTTAAGTGAAATAAATCGGACACTCATGAGCAC
>PVJO010026326.1:0-21297 GCA_004026905.1 Hystrix cristata
TTGGGAGGACAGGGTGGGGGATCTCTCACCTGTTCCCGGTAAGAGAAGTATGGCTTGGCTGTTTCCTGAGGGCTTCAACTAGTGAGCACTCCCCTCTCCCAGGCCTGCCTCTCCCAGGTAGGTGACACCCCAGGGAGTCCTCTTACAGCAGAGCCAGGAAAGGACGTGCTTTCCCCAGTGGGAGGCCAGGCCCAGTGTCTCCCAGGGCCTGGACCCTCCGGGAAAGTATGCCAGATGCAGGGGATGTGTGCTCTGGTACTTACCCTTCCCTAGCCTGGGGAGGCTCCAGGTGGGGGCCGGTATGGCAGCCGAGTGAGAGTCCCCCACCCCCCACCTGCGTCAGGGGAGCTGCCTGCGCTTGCACCTGGCTTCCCAAGCTATGAGACACAGCTCCCAGCCTGCCTCCCCAAGCTTCTGGCAGCTCATGCCCTGTCATCTGGGGCAGCTGCCGCTTCGGGAGGGGTTGCTCCTAGAGCCCCTCTCTGTGACCGGTCCCTAACTACTCCCAAATTCCCCAGTGGTCAGTGACCCAGGCCCCGTGCCTCTGGAGGAGGGAGGCCAGTGGGTGGACTATAGGGACATGAACCTACCAGCAGATAAATTCTCTTCCTGTAGCCTGGGGATTCTCCAGCCTCCCTGAGGGTGGGGCTGAGGACAGAAAGGGACGAGAGTGAGTTGGCTTGGCACGGCTGGGGTACAGGCCTTGGTGTGGCCTCCCAACTGGAGTGCAGCCGTGCAGAGGGAAGATTTTAGTGTAAACGTGCACATACAGATGAGTGAATTTGGCCCTGGCTTCTGGGCACAAAATTCATTCTATTGCTCCCAGGGCTCCGGGTTGGCATGAGGAGCCACACCCATCTCTGTCCTCTCTCCTCAGACCCTGGTACTGGAAGCTGTACCCGTCTGGTGGCCCCAGTTCATAATTTCCCTCCTTCTGAGTCTGTCTCCCTCAGATAGTATTTTTTTTTTTTTTGGATAGTATTTTTAAGGCCATTGAGGTAGGTTGTACAGACAGTGAAACTTACAGGCTGTAAGTGGACACACATGCATTTCGATAGCTATATGCAAAGCAAATGTAGCACATTCCTATCACATCCCTTCCTGCAAGTAGCAACCTTTCAGTAGGGCCTGTTCATGGCCACCTTTGTGTCCCTCCAACACCTGGAGCGAGGTGACAGTTTATACCTGACTGACCTGCCTCAGAGCACCCTGTCTCTGCGCCCCTCATCCCTGGTTGAATGCCTCCCTGGGCCCACAGAATCGGGAAAGTGTGGGGCCGGGAGCCAAGAGCTGAATTCCCTGCCTGTGTCAGGTGCTGTCAAATGAGGCTAGAGTCTGAGCTCTGCCCAGGGACCCTGCGGGGTTCCGACCCCTGCTCCCGGGCTCCCATCAGCCTACACTGGCTTCTTCGTTAGGCTCCACACTTCAAACCCTGTGTGATCTTGGGCAAGGACTTCATTTCCCCAACCATAACATGTGAGATTGGAGATAAGTGACTTCAAACTTTGGGGCACCAAAATGTTCCTTCCACTGTTTGAAAAGAGCAGAGAAAAGTGAAGCCACTGAAGTAGAATTGGGCGATAGGAGCCAGACCTTACCCACCAGAAACATCCCGCGAGATCCTTTGGTTCCATGACACACACATGGAACACCCTTTGCCGTGAGTGGGGGCCATGGAGGGTAGGCTGTCCCTGCAGGCAACCTACTAGCACTAGCAGGGAAGAGGAAATGACCAGCTATTGAGCAAGCACTTACTATGTGCCATTGGTCTTTATAACCATGATCTCGTTTGATTCTCAGGACCATCCTCAAAGCAGGTGTCACCACCCCATTTCCCAGATGAGGAAGTCTGCTGGGGAGTAGAGAGGGTGACGCAATTGCTAGTGGCAGAAACCCCACTCCCTCAGGAAGTCAGGTCATGGTGAGGAGTCCAGCAGGGTGGGAGAATCCTGGTCCAGATGGGCGTCGCTGTTGCGTTGGGAGATTTACATCACCTAACAGTCACTCAGCAAACATGCCAGGTATGAAGTGGGGAGTCTGCATCAAGACAGGAAGGGGGAGTCTGTGTCCCACAACCACTGTCACCAGGAGGCTTGACTGTTGTGCTTTCTCATCCTCAGAACATCAGAACACGGCAACTTCCTCTCCTCAGGAAGTATCTCCCTGGCAGACCAGCACCCCCGGCTGGGCCAGAGATCAGCGGAGGATGGGCAGGCAGGGCCCTAGCGAAGGCCCGGTGCCAGCATGCGTGACAGGTGGGACTAGGCTCTTGAGTGGAACCTAGACTTCTTACTGGGACCACCCAGAGCTGCCGGGGACAGAGGGAGAAGGTTGCTCTGGTGGTGGGGTCTGGTGCCCTCATGACCAGTTCCATCTCAGTGGATCCCTTTTGGGGGGTACTGGAGATTGAACCCAGGGCCTTCACACTGAGCTATACCCCCAGCCCTTTTTTTGTTTTTTCTTTTGACACAAGTTCTTGCTAAATCACTAAGTTGCCCAGGCTGGTCTTGAACCTGCCTCAGGCTCTCAGAGTGCTGGGTTTACAGTGGTCACAGCCACACCTGACTGGTGGCTGCCCTTTTATCTGCTGGGCAGTGAGGAGCTCCTTGCCTCACCATGGAGCCTAGAGCTGCCTAGGACATGGGGCAGCAGGGCCGAGGCGGGGGAGTGGGGAGAGACCACTGACGGCTGGGATGACAGGGATGGGGTCCCAGTGGAGGTGAGCACAGTGCTGAATGAGTGAAGGAATGCTCGGGGATGTTTCCTGGCTGAGAGCAGGCTTCTTGCCATGACACTCTTGGTTCCTCTGAAAATCTGTACTATCTGATACCACACCTGGCTGCAGAGCAGGGATTTCAAAGACTTCACAGGAGCAAACCAAATGCTAAATGTCTCTACAGTGTTTGTATGGGTTGCATGATGAAAGGATAACAAAACATTATTTGGTTATACTAAATAAAATATACCATTAAATTAATTTCACCTGTTTCTTTAATTGTTTTGGAATGTGTTAACTAGAAAATTTCAAATGGCGGGTATGGTTCACACTGTACTTCCAGCTGGGATTCAGGGCATCTCTTGGTTCTGCCACCACTCCAGACTCTGAGGGCTCTATCCAGCATGCAGCCCAGACCCACCCTCTCAAATGGCACAAATTTGGGGCCAGAAGCCACAGGGCTGAGAGCAGGGTTCGATGGCCAGGGGCCTAGAAGTAGCACTGGACTAGCAGCCTGTCCCAGGGTGGGGGTGAAGAAGTGAGCCCAGACAGGGAGCCCAGTGCAAGGCCACCAGCTGCAGTCACCATGAGCAGGGTCAGGAGAGGGCAGGGACCAGTCCATGGGACCATAAGGAGAAGGGGCAGCAGCAGGAACATCGGGGCACCTTATCTGGGTTGTCAAGTTTAAATCCCGTGACAGACATACGGGGTAGACAATATCTTATCTCCACTGAATGTCTGAGAAAACTGATGCTCTGAGCAGTTGACCAGGTCACCTGGGTCACACAACCAGTGAGTGGCTGAGCCATGAGTCACACCAAGTTTATTGGGCTTCAAAGCCTGGACTCCTCACCTCCAGCTTTTCCCGGGAGGTAGTTTCAGAGTCTTACTGGTGGGAGTGCGATTCAGGAATTCTGTCCATGCCGAGGGAAGGAATGAGCTTCACAGGTCAGAGTGATGATGGGATGGGCCGATGTTCTCCGAAGCCATCTTGGGTCCCCTTGCGTGTCTGGTCCTCGAGTCACCCCTGCCCTGTATGGGAAGGGTGGAATGGCTTTGCTGAGGTTGCCCGCATAGGTAGGGAGCAGGGCTGGACTTTCTGTGCTGTACAGTTCTGCTGTCCACGAGGTGAGTGGTCCCACCTGAATGTCAAAGCCCAGATATAGCAAGGCAGCTGGCTCACAACAGAACCCTTGGGCTCTGTGGGTCCCACAGCCCTGGAGATGATGATGAAGACCGAGACCATTTTATTGCCACTTGCTATGTAATTAATGACTTCATGACCTTTTGGGAGGCAAAAGGAGCAGGAGAGCTATTCATGATCTTGAGTGCGTGACCCCAGTTGAGAGCTGAGTCTCCACGCCCTGCAGGCCCCGGGTGGCATAGTTACCACATGGCCTTTACCTGCTGCTATGGCTTCAGGCTTCCTGATCTCCTCCTCTTGTGGGCCCCGGGGTCACTGTGGAGGACCTACGGCCTAAGCCAGGCATGCCCACTGCTGCTGAGAGGTCCTGGGATGTGACATGAGATGGCAGGCACCACGTCTGATGAGTTGGCACCCATCATTGCTCCCTTCTCTGTCCCATTGCATGGCCGCTACAGGCTAGTTCTGCAGACACGGCTGCTGTGTTCACACACGCACAGTCACAGGTCCTCCCCCTGACCTGTCCTGGGGATCGTCCCTGCTCCAGCTGGGATGTGCCCCGCTCAGAGTTCTGCTCAATTCCTGCCCCAGTGAGTTCAGGTCTGCGCACTGCCAGTTGGCCTCCTTGCTGTCCTGAAGTTCCCTGTCTACGCAGAAGGGCCTGTGCTTTATGCTTCTATCTAGCATGTCATTCTCTTACTTTCTCTCACTGGCCTCCAAAACAAAACATAGTCCATTCTACCTCTTGTGTCGATCTAGGAAGGTGAGGGAGAAGAATCTATGAGACGCCCTGCAAAAGAGGTGCCTGTCGAACCTGCCTGTTTTCCAAATTCCAGCACAAATCCTGTGTCCTCCAACAAGCTTGCCCAGGGCGTGCCATCCTTGTCATCAGAGGGTCACCTGGCCTTGGGAAGGTATTCGGAGCCTCACCACCCGACAACACGTGGTCCCCACCTGGCTGTACTTGGGCTGATTTTTGGCCACGTTCCCTTTAACCTTTCCTTTAATGTTCTAAGTGATGATTTTGACAATCTGTGTCAAAGCAGCACATGTTCATGATTAAAATAAAATCCAAGCAGCCAGAAACTGCACCCCAAATCTAACCACTCAGCTAAAACAACATAAATATTGCTGAAGGTCAGTCCTGACATCTCTCCAAATACAAGTACACAATAAAATGGTCAGTGGATGATAGATAAATGGTTTTATAACCATGGGATTGTATGTTATATACTTTTAAAATACAAAAATATTGTGCATTTGTATTTATATATGACAGGGAAAAATAAATCCAAAAGCATTATTCAACCTTCGATAAATATTTCTTGACCACAAGAGATATTTTTACCTGTGAGATCTCTCTATGAATATGAAAAAAAATTTTAATGATTTTGAAAGGTTGTAATCATTACTTTGTAAATTATGCTCTCATTTTAGATTGGCTGGCTACCTGCTGTGATAGCAGAAATGATCAACACCCGACACTTCATGCCATCGCCCCTTCTCCCATCTCCTGATTTTTTGCCGCATGTGTCATCATTTCCATTATGCTGGGAGTTTCACAGGTTCGTACTCTGCTCCGCAGCAATTCTATGTCTAAATAGACACAGTGCTCACCACTAGCCTTCCTTTCCTGGGTTCTCTATTCCTGAACACTTTAGCTCAAATTGTCCACAGCTTTGTGGCTTTCGTTGTCAGATTTTACTTTCCTTTTTTTTTTTTTTTTGGTGCCGGGGATGGAACTTAGGGCCTGGTGCTTGCTAGACAAGCACTCTAACCACTAAGCTAAATCCGAAGCCCCTCAGATTTTACTTTCAAGGTGGACTTATTACATCGAGGGCTCTACTGCTTTCAGACCTGAACACTGCTTGCCTAGTACAGGGTTTGTGAGTCTAGCTCACACTCCATTTCTGGGGCACGTTGCTTTATTGTCTTCTGGCCCTGAATGTGGAAATCCGAGGTGAAGTCGAGCTTTCCCTCTTGTAATGACTTGTTTTTTTAATCCTGATTGGACTCTGGGAAAGCTCTTTATGCTTTGGAGTTTGATAACAAACAGGCTACATCTCAGTGTTATCCTTCTCTGTGTTTTTTCTGGTACTCCATGTGCCTTTTTATCTACAAATTCGTTCCTGTGTTAATGGAAAATACCAGTTCTCTTTCATTGTATGCTTCTCTCTGTTAGTGATGTGACTTATTCTTATCCTAGCTATCATTAGTTTTGTCCTCCAAACCTACCGTCTTCCCTAGTTGCTTTAATCTCTGTTCCTTTTTCCTCTGCATTTTGATGGCTTCAGGCTTTTCCATTATGCCGTTCTATTTATGGCCTTGTTGTTGTTTCTAAATCACTTATTAGATATTTAATTGTATTTAGTCCTCCAATTGTTTTCTTAACCCTGCAATCTCTTTTCATCTCATTCGGTTTTGTATTTATCTAGTCTTTGAGTTCATACCATATCCATGTACTATGGAACATGAGACACTAGTGAGGAATCTGTTTCTGTTTTTAGCTTAGGTTTTCTTCCAGACTGGATTCCTCACCTACCTTTTTGATGCAGTCTTCCTTCCTGTCCCCCTGCCCCCATCACACATTTTCACAATTGCTGTGCTATTTCTTTTCATATTGCTTATGCTAACATGAGCAGCTCTGTCCACACCCTCTGTTTGCTTTGATATAAAGCAGATGAATCACATCTGTCTTGTATTGTTCTCTGGATTGCCTCATGCCCGTAAATCTTGCCCTCATGCCTGCGGCCACCTCAGAAACAAGGCCATTCTTCATTCTTCTCCAGTCTTGGGCTTTTCCCTGGCACAGCACTGGGCGTGCAGAATTGATGTCTGAGTTTCGGCTGCAGTGAATGGAAGTTGGAGCTATATGAACCTCTCAAGTCCTAAAAGACTTTTTAAAAAATTACAGAGATATCTGAGCAGTAGTTGTGGGAGCCTAGGAGGATGACAGAATGTAACCTGCATTTAAATGACAATGAGAGAAGTGGAAATTGCTCAGAAAACATAACTTGCCATCCAGTGGGAAGAGAAGTAGAAAGCATCAGGTGCATAGCAGGTCTGTAATGAATGGAGAATTTTTCTCGAAAGGGCAAACGTGAGTTATGGGACTTTGCAAAGCAAGTGAAGCCCAGTCCCATCTCCTCCTGGAGACAGCCCCAAGGGTTTTGCTGCTGTAAAATTAGTGTACATCAATAGCAGGCAAATTCTTGGAATTTAGCAAGCAATGGGAGCTGGAAGACAGATATCAAGAAGGTGTTGTACTTAATGGCAAATAAAAACATACAAGTGGCAGAGCTAAAAGAGAGGTAAAGTTCTGGGTACACACCCAGGAGAATCAAAAACAGGAACCTGAACAGGTATTTGTACTTTCACGTCCACAGCAACATCATTCACAGTCTTGAAAACATGGAAACAATCCAAGTGTCCATCGAAGGGGAAGAAATAAATAAATACAATAATTCAGCCTGAAAATGGAAGAAAATTCTGCCACTTGCAAAACATGGGTAAAATGAGGACATTTTATGCTAAATGAAATAAGCCAGGAATAAAAGAAAAAACACTGTGTGAGTATATTATATGAGGTTCCTAGAGTCGTCAGATTCCTAGTGACAGATATACAATGTGGTTGCTAGGAGCCAAGAGAGGGTAGAATGGAAATTCCAGTTTGGGATGATGAAAGAGTTCTGAAGATGGATAGCAATGGTTCTCAGCAATGTACATGCAACAGACCTGACAAAAATCATTAACTCTTATGTACATTTTACCACAAAAATGTGCAAAAATTAGCTGAATTCAAGTGCTATTTAAAAATTCATATTCCTGCTGGACATCATGGTGCACACCTATAATCTCAGCACTTAGGAGGCTGAGGTAGCAGACCTCAGATTCAAGCCCAGCCTGGGCAACATAGTGGGTTCAAGGCCAGCCTGGCTATATAGTGAGACCCTGTCTCAAAAAAACAAAACAAAACAAAACAACTCATGTTCTTGAGCCTCAGCCCAAACCTGGGTGCCTTCCTGAAATGTCCTCCTTTTTTTGGTAAATTTAATATTTATTTATTCATGGTGGTGAGGATAGAGCCCTGGGCCTCACTCATGCTTGGCAATAAATTTACCACTGAGCCACATCCCTGAAATGTGTCTTTAAGAGAAGTTCTGCTGAATGAATTTTTGTGTTTTCAAGTCTGAGAATCACTGGTAGGACAAGAGGCTCAAAGAGTAATAAGAAATCAGGCTTCAGGCATGTATAGAAATGATCAGAGACTTCCCCGGTCAGGGGGCGGCACCCTGGAGTCTCCAGGAACCTGCACCATCCCTGTCTCTCTGCTGCTCCCAGATCCTGTACCAGCTGTCCCAGCAGCCACGCTCCAGGGAGGCCTGCGGAGAGCAGATCCACTCTGCTTGGCCTGCCACCATGGCACAGCTGTTCCCCAGGCGACAGGAAAGACCTCTCTCTGGCTCCTCTTAAGCCACATTGGCCAGACACCCTTGTATCATGGTTCTCCCATGTCTGGGTTCCAGAGAGACTCATGATTCAGAGGTTTCCTCAGCGGGGAAGTGTCTACAGCAAAGGTAGGGAAGAGGGTGGACACTGGCTGGTAGCCAGAAGGACCGTGCACCATCTTGAAAGCTAGGTGTGTGGAATCACCTGGTAAGTGGAGGTGTTGTCAGCATTGTTTTTATTCCCATTGGACCAGAACCCTGCCTTGCTCAAAACAGTCTACTGATCATGGATCCCAAATGTGAGGACACACCACCAGGCTACCCAAGAGGCCTTCATCTCTTCTCTCCTCTCTGTGGATCTTCTTTCTTTCCTTCTTTCTTTCTTTCTTTCTTTCTTTCTTTCTTTCTTTCTTTCTTTCTTTCTTTCTTTCTTTCTTTCTTTCTTTCTTTCTTTCTTGGCTCTGCTTTAAATTCTCAGTCTCTCTCTCTCCCTGCTAGGCTTCTCTGTGTGCCAGTTAACATGGTGATCAGTGGGCTCCCACTAGCCAGAGAGGCTCAGTCTCTTGCACCCCTCAACACTGCAGGCAGGGCTGTGTTGGAGCAGATGAGCTAAGGCAGGAGCCATCAGTCATAGTGGGGGACAGAGGCACACTGCTGCTCTATCCATGTGGATTGGAGAGGCGTGTCATTCCCCAAAAAGAACGAGGTGGGCCATGACCCCAAAGGCCCCACAACACCATCCTGGCTTCTGGCTACCAGGGTATCCACTCCTTTGTCTGGTACCCAAGAACTCACCAAGCTCTGCTCCAGATCGCCCCACACTGTCCCCACATCTCTGCCTTCGCACATGCTCTTTCTGCCTAGAAAAGGCTTCATTAAGAAAGAGCGGTGTTTCCAAGTCCCAGCTCATTTCCCTGCCCCAGGTTGCTTTGAGTTTTCTGTGTAATGAAGTTATTTTCACATTTTTCCTGATGCGATCCAAAAGTTTTCTTCCTTTTACCACAGTTCTGTGATTTGACTGAGCTGGGAGGCACATTGCCCAGGGACAGATGTAGACAGAGGGATGATTAGAGAAGCTTCCACTTGACAGGAAGAGGAAAGAGAAAATCCTCCACAGCCCACAGTGGGGTGGGGAGGAGGATGCGGAGGTCAGACGCGAGTAATCTACCCTCCTGCACCATCAGGTCCCAGAGGCATTTCAGGGTGGGCACATCCAGAGGCAGATCAGGAGACCCTTGTGCAGATCCTTGCTCCTCATTTCCTGGGACACAGACCTAAAATATCATGAACCTCTCAGGAAAGCTCAGGGTGTTCCTGGGGCCACGTCCCCACAGGGTCAGGGAGGCAGATCACCCCCAGAAGGGAGATGTCTGTAGAGTAGGTCCTGCACGCTCCCTCCCCCAGCTGCCTGCGCCTTTGTGAGGCACACGGGGCTTCTGGAAGCTTCTGCACGTCCTGAGGAAGCTGCCAAACAGGCGAGAGCTGAGGGCGGATGCGCTGTGGAGTCACTGTGAGGTGGGAAAAGCAGCCAGGAGGCTGCTGGGGAACAACCCAGCCGGCACTTAGGACACCTTTAGGGCCTGCAGGGGAGGAGGCCGAGGTCCCTGGAGCCATCTCAGTGCAGCCCTCAGACACAGCAGGAGACGCTGAGTCAAGGCAGAGGGCGCTGCCCTTCAAGTGCACGTTTGGGGCTGGTGCTGAGGAGCCCTCTCTGGAGGGGCAGGAGCAGCCCCGATAGGGACATTCCATTCTGAGTTTAATGCTCCCCCAAATGCCTTTGAATGAACCCCAAAGAAGCTGTTATAAGCAAGCACCCCAGCTACCTTCCATGAGCAAGTTTGGTTAGTTTTCTACTATGGATTTCCCATGGTCAGGGTGAAGGGACCGTGACTTCAATAGAACTGTTCACAGAAAATAAGGTGATTTATTTTTATTTTTCTTTTTTTGTTTCTTTTGTACAATTAAGTGTACTATATGAACTTTCCACATCTGCAAAGCTGAACCTCCATACCTAGAAACTGAGAGGCACCTTAATCATGGTCAGGGTTCCTCCAGGCCTGGAGTGTGAGACACGGTGGAGCCTGGGACAGACCTCCTGGGCACTGGGGTCCCTCGAGCTGCATTCTGGCCCTCCCTCCCCGGGGGCTTAGGCTCTGTCCTTTAGCCGGCTGCTGCTCCATGGCCAGGAGGGTGAGTAATCCCATCCTGCTGTTGGACCAATGATGACGTTATAATTAGCACAAACAGCAATTAGGGTAATTGTTTTGTTTAGACCTAACCAGACTTCACAGCCGCAGTTGAGCGGGAGCGTCCACGTGGGAACCCTCTCCAGGGGGCTGAACACTGCTGCTTCCGCTGTCACCCTGTGCACCTGGGGTAGGCTCGTGCGCGTTAGGAGAGCGTGTAGAACGTTGAGGTGTGGGTGGGCAGAGGAAAAGCCACCGCTTGGAGGAGGAGATCCGGAAGGAAGATGGGGGCTGCTGCGCCCCTTGCTCCCTGCTCATCTCCACAAGCTTATTTCAACACCATGCACTTCTGCCAAACACCAAGCACATTCAGGCAGTAGGCACTTTCCATCGGGAAAGGAAATACAGATCCCCCTGGTCTGAGGCCAGGGGCTCTCTCCCGCCCCACCCCCAACCCCAGGCAGTGGTGTCTGAGGCTCCAGCAGCTGCAAATGTGGGACACAAGTGTAAGCAGGCGACTCAGCCAGAGGGAGCGGGGGTCCAGTCACTAGGATAGTAGGGAAGTAAAGGAGCTGGGGTGCTGTAGGGGACCTTGGAGACCACGTGGCCATTATATCTCAACCCACCAGGTGAGTTCCAGCGCAGGAAGGACAAGAACAGGTGAGGGCAGAAGTCTCAACCTCCTGCCAGCGATCCCCATGCTAATGCTGGGCTGATGGTCAAGAACGATGACTAGCTCTGTACACAGGATCTTCCGCTGCTCAGCGGCCTTATCTTACTAATCCTCCTCACGATCAGGTAGTGTGGACTGATGTCCCCATTCCACAGGCGCAGGGAGCAGAAGTGTTTGCTCAAGGGGCCCGCAGCGACTGAGAGGAGCTAGAACTTGATCTCGAACCAAGTCTTTTGGCTTCAAATATCAAGTCTTAATCCTATTCTTGGTGATTTTTTTAAAAGTCCCATGTTTGTACAGGATGTGACAGCTCACAAAGTGTCTAACACATGTTAGGCTGTTTGTCCTCCAGACAGCACCCCAGGGAGGGTGGTGATGATGAGATGATAACATTGTGGAGATCATGATGAGGGGACCGGCCTGAGACTTGTTCTGTGCGTGTTCAGAGGACCTGCAGGTTGGGAGTTTGTTAGAAATGCGGAGCCTTGGGCCCTGCCCCAGACCTGCTGCCTTGGAATCTGTGCTTTGACAAGATACCTTGGGGGTTAGATGCACCTCAAGATGTGAGAAGCACTGACTTAGAGCATCTCCTCCAGCCTCTCGTTGTACAGGCAATGAGACAGGAGGGGCAGGCGACTTGTCCAAAGTCACACACGGCAAGTTGGAGTCCAAGCCTGCTCTACTTGGCACCAGGCCGAGTGAGGAAGCAAGGACACCAGAGCATGCTCTGTCCTCCCCGGTGCCACCTGTGCCCTCCCCAACCCTCCTCATCCCTCTCCTAACCATCGGTCAGTCTGCAAGCCTTGTTCCGGTCACATCTAAGATCCTGAAGAAAACCAGCCATCCTGCAAGAGTTGGCAGCCTCACCATCAGGGGAGAGAGACGGACCTTTAGAAACAAGTTTTGGGCCAGCAACATTGGTGGAGTACTTGACCAGCACCTGGTTCTAGTTCTCGTCCTGTACAGTACCTCGGTTTACCCATCCATGAAGGGAATAACAGGAGGCCTCCCAAAGGTCATAAAGTAGCTTGAGCTCCAAGAAAGGAAGGCCCACAGGAAGACAAAGTCTTATTATGTTTTCTTGTTGTGTTTCACAGTGACTGTTGCCTTTGACTGCCTGAAGACATCCCATTAAGTAGGAAAGAATGAAAATGATGGGCTGCCAGGCTGAGAGGCTGGGCCCCTCCAGCTTCCTGGCAGAGGCGTAACTGGCTTCATAAATTCCTCCTGGGAAAGAAATGACGTCGCCATGGCTCTTTCCCTTTCCCAGAGCCGTCAGGGCATCATTGGTCTTTCGGTGGGGAGTGAAACCAAACCCAAAGGTTTGGAGGGCAGGAGGGAGGGCGGAGCGTGAGAGGTTGGCTGTCCGATGCAGGGCAGAAGCCAGCTGGTCTCTGCCTTGTGCCATTGCTGAGGGACTGTGTCATTCCAGTACTGCCACCCCCCCGCCCCAGCCAGTCACAGGTCTCACACCTCCACGCGCCACATGTTGAGTGGGTTTGTTTACCGAGAGAGGCTGACAGCTCACGCCGCCTAACTGGGAAAGTTTCAAGGTTTCTGTCAATAATAGTCTGCTATATTTGCTGCTGCAAAAATTGCCACAAATTCGGTGTCTTAAAACAGTAAAGATGTATTCTGTCACAGCTCTGGAAACCAGGCTCAAGACACTGGCCTGTTGGCTCCTTCCGGAAGCTCTGTTCCATACTTCTGGCTTCTGGTAGCTCCAGGCATTCCTTGGCATGGGTGAGCGAGAAGCCAAAGACCACCAGAGTAGTACTCTTTTCACCTCCCTGCCACCTTCTGTCCTCACTCTGCCTCTGTCGCCACACAGCCTCTTCTGTGGCTCAGACCTCCCTCTGTCTGTCCCTTGGAAAAAAAAAAACCTGTCATTGGATTTAGTGCAGGATGATCTCAGCTCAAGATTCTTAATTTAATTACATCTGCAAAGACCCTTTTCCAACACACAGTTTGAGATACACAGTCACCTTAGGGGTTAGGTTATGGACTTTACAGGGGGTACCATTCAACCCACTAAAGTTTCCCCTGAAGACTGTGGACTTTAGCACCTCTTTCCTCCCCAGAAATGTCTCATGGTACCTATAGCGTGGCCAGGAAGAAACTTGGCCCAGGATCATATGAGCACCTTTGAGACCCAGCTTTTCCACCAGCTAGCGATGGGTTTGGCAAGTCACATACCCTCTCTGAGCCCAAGTCTCCTCATCCTTACCATGGAGTGGTAACAGGGGCAACCTCAACTCTCAAGGGGTTGAAGGGCAGATCGCAGAAATGAAAGATGGAAACCACTTGTAAAATACTAGATAGATGTGAAAGAAAACAGTGATTCTGTGTGCAAATGGATAGAAGTAGAGGAGGCAAAATCATCCAAACCAGCAAGTAATCCAAAAACTGCTCCCTCTTTTTGAGAATCTTCAAATGAGTTCTCTTTGCAGCAATAAAAATAAAACTCTCCCTGAACGGTAAACTCATTTTCCCAATTCCTGCAGTCTTCAGTATTCCTTGGATCTTAAAAGTCTTCCAAATCCTGTCCTGATTGCCTCCTAATCCTCCCACCCCCAGCCTGAGCCTGATGAAACTGGTATACCTTCAGTTCAGCGGTTCCCAGGGGAACCCCAAGCCGATCCTTCCTGCCAACTCAATCCCAGTGATCACTGCTTGGCAGACCAGCTTCCAAGACAATGTGTTGGGGGTAGAATTCTCCTTGATGGATGACCCCAAGGTCGGAGGGGCTCCTAGAGCAGCCAGTCAAGGGCCAAGACTGGTGCAAAGCATGTCCAGATGTTCCTTTGGAAAAGCAAGAGAGGGGCCCTTCCCAGCTCTCCTGGGTCCAGCACTGGCCACCCTGTCCCTCCACACTGCTCTCTCAGTAGCTACAGTGACAGCAGAGGCCTAAGGCTGGAGGTGACAGGAAGAGCAAGGTGTCAGGGAGCCCGTGGTTCTTCCAGAGCTCTTTGACAACTGGGTCCAGGCCCAGTCCCAGGCCTGAAGGGACTGCAGTCCAGCCCAGGCCCCAGCAGGGACTGAAGTCAAGGCAGGGTGGGTGCTCACCAGTGTGATACTGCTGCCTGTGCATGGGGTGGGCTGGAAGGGGCCTCTGGCCCCAGGGATGTCACAACAGAACACATGATGAAATGTAGGTTGACTGAACAGAAATTTATGCAGCCGCTGCGATATTCAGAGCACGGTGCTAGATGTGCTGGCAATGCAAAGAGCTGATAGTGCACACAGGGTGTGCCAAGGGCACACATGAGAAAGGATTCCCTCTACGAGTTTGGAGAGTCAGTTCCACCTGACGACATCCGGGGAAGCTGGGGGGAGAGAAGAGATTCCAGTTAGGCTCCAAAGGACAAGGTTGTGATGGGATTTGATGGGCAGTGGTGCAGCAGCAGCTGTGTCTGGCAGAAAAAGCCACAAGTGACCAGCCCTGGCTCCAGGCCCAGGCCCAGTGGCGGGAGACTCGAGACCCTTTGGGAGCAGCCTACAGCCCAGACCTCCCTGAATGCAGACCAAGGAGGTGCTATTGCTCAGTATCGACAATCCTAGTAAGAAAGTACCTGGCTGGGACTTTCTCTAGGAGGCTCTGGCCAGGGCGATGGGGCAATGCAGACAAGAGACTCTGACACTCAGCAGGTTCTTAGCCTGGCCCAAGGCTCTGGAGCATCTTGGCTCCCACCTGTACTCATCCATGACCTGGCCGGCTGCCTGCCCAGCAGCTTGAAGCAGAAACAGTCCCGAGTGCCAGCTGCCTTGGGTGTGGCTGCCCTGTCTGCAAGCAAGGGTGGGTGAATCATCGAATCACCGTCAAGGCTGTGCAGAGCTGAGGTTGGGGCTGGGCAGGTGACTGTGAGACAGAGAGAAAGCGCACAGGGGCCTGCACGGCTCTGCAGCACACGCCCCATGCTCCTGCAGGCTCCGCAGCTCCCACGGCCTTTCCTGGGCGGTAGCTCCGCCTCCCAAATGCTAGGGATTCTTCCAGCCCAGGGCAGTGGAGAAGCACCTCCAGGAACCATCTCTTGGATTCCTTCCTGCTTGGCTTCCCCTTGGAGCCACCAGCCTGTCACCCAGTCCCCATCCCACTCTCCTACCAAAGAGGAAGGAGGGGACCCTCGGCCCATGTCAGGGAGTCAGGACCCAGACACAGAGGCCTTTGCAAGGCCGGGTCACCACGCCTCTCTGCATTTGGTTGCCAAGGGGCTGCATGAGAAAGTCTGTGAGTCTCCTCTGCCTCCAAAGTGTCCCAGGGCAATGACAGAGCCACAAACATCCCTCCCCTGGATATCTGAAGACTCTGAGAATGAGGAAGAAGGGCTAGAGCTGGGAAAGAGGCCCTGGACAACAGGACTAGAGTGAAGTGTACAGAAGAGTGAGCAGTTAGGAGGTACAGGTGCTGCTGGAAGAAGAAGTATTTTTTCTTATTAAGCACCTACAGCGTACCAGGCACAGTGCCAGACATTTCACACATAACACCGTCTTTGGTCACAAGAACCCTGAGAGATAAGTGTTCCTAAACAAATGTTACAAATGAGGAAACAGAGGTACAGAGAGGTTAAGTGGCTTGTCCAAAGTCACATAGCCAGTAGTGGTAAAGCTGGGGTGCACACCTCGGTCTGTCACCTCCAAAGTCCCCATTCTTTTTTTCTCGAGTCCTCTCTGGGCACGCCCTAGAATCTGTGCAGATGTGGCTTTTGGTCCCAGATGAAGCTGTGAGCTGACAAAATCCTGAGGTTATGTCTCCGGCTGTAGCCCTTAGTCTACCAGGGAGGGGGCTGCCAAAGAGTAATGCCAGGGGTGGAAGCAGGCCCCTGGAGGATGGTTTCAGGAGGACAGAGCTTAGATTCGGGCTGGCAGAGGGCTAGGGCGCAGTGCGAGTCCAGTGCTGACAGCAGCCCTTCACTGTGGGGCTGGGTCACTGCTGCTATTCATCACCCCCCTCCCTGCTGGCTGCGGCCCCACCCACCCCACCCAGAGAGACCAGACCTGCAGCCCTGAGAGTTCTGGAGGGCCCAGGAGCCCTAGGTGCACACCCGGGCCTCACCCCTTAGCTGGCTAGCCCAGCACGCCCTAGACTCAGCCAGCCCCTCCCTCCTGGGCCTCCTGCCCAGCCCCTCTGCTGCCTATCTCCTCCCTCTGCCAGCCCTGGCCTTTAGCTCCTTTCAGGGTAGAGTAGGTGCTGTATCTATTCACTGCCACACAGGCCAGTCCTCTAGCCCTGGCTTTCTCAGACAAGGTTTCCGTGGTCACCTGCTCTGATCCTTCAGTCCGGGTGCTTGACAAAGGGTTGGGTCATGGCCTCTGCTGTCCACCCCTGCTCCCTTCCCCCATTTCCCAGTCTATGACTGGAAGCCTCTATGCATTCGTTGTACATTCCAAGCCCAGTGGCCCTGCAGCCTGGTACTCGGGTGGCCTACAGTTTCACCAGGAGTCAAGATTGAGTCTGGTCCATTCCTGGCCAGGCACTGTAAGAGCATCCAAGGCCCAGGATTCTGAAAGAGGACCCTACAGTGTCTCCATGAGGCATTGTTTATTTGGATCCTTGTGAAATGATGTGTTTTCCTGGGATATCCAGGACAGGGCAGGGGGTTGAACAAATTATGGCTTCCTGATGTAAATGTCCTTGGGAAATAAGGAAGCCAGTTTCCCTGTGCTCTTTTTCACTCCCTGGGGGCTTGGCATGTGTTTCGGAGGGAGTCCCTACCTGTAGGAAGAGAAGACCTCAAAGGAACTGGCCTGTAAAGGCAAAGCTTGGCCAGGACACGCTGAACCCACCTGACTCAACAGACCTGGGAATGGTATGCAGTTGCCTTGCTCCGGAACAAGATGACAGGTTCGATTCAGCCAAATAATCATTTATTGGGAGGAAGCAGAAGTGAATAACACACACCCCTCCCCTCAAGCTGTGGCAGTCATAAAACATGTGAATATAATGAAGTGGGACGGGGTTCTTACACAGGGAGACACCAGGTAGGAAGGGTCCCGGAGGGGTATTGAATCTGATTCTGGGTTCTCCTGCAATGGAAGCGGCAGGAACGTGGAAGGTGGGAGGGTCTCATCACCCTCTTGACTGAGGTCTTCCATTGTCTTCTTGTTACTCTGAGAATAAAATTCCAACCCCAGACTTAAGCAGCGTGTGGCTGTCGAGGCCTTGAATTGTGGCTGGTGTACTTGAGGAACTGAATTGTTTACTTCACGGAACTACAACTGATTTAAGCAGCCACCACGGAGAACACTCTCATTGCCACAGAAAGTGCTGGCTGCCCATCTTGTTCCCACCACCTCCCCACCCTGGTCGGTGGGTGCAGGGACAAGCCAGGCCCGTGATCTTCTGACTCACAGTTCCGTCTGCCTGGAGTACAACCCACTCCCGAGACAGGCAGCTGCCGCCAGCCACTCTGACCACCCTGGCTACAATCGCCCCTCTCTGTATTCTCCACTAGCCTCTCATCAGTCTCCTCCACAGTGCTGGACTGTCATTTGTCATCATTTTGTAGCTCACATACACAGTCACCCTTTGCCCACCCCTTCAGAAAGGAAGCCCCCGAGGGCAAGGGGTGGTCTTATCCATCAGGGTACCCCGGGGCAAGGCAGTGTCTGGACCAATACATACGTGAGAGGCTGACTGAGCATGCTCTTTGCGGTGGGACAAGCATCCATGCGATGGCGCAGAGGCAGGCATCAACACAGAGTGCCTTGTCAAGGGCTACTGGGAACCCAGAATGATAAGGGAGAATGCGGAGGCTATTTAGAAATTCGGAAGAGGCAGCGTGGGTTCATCGGGGCAGGTTATAAGAGGCCAGAGTTAGGCAGCTGTTGAGGGACTTACTGGCTGGTCAAAGGTTCTCAGGCTCAACAAAGAGCCGGCCCTGGAGCCACCATCCAAGAAGTTCAAGGTGCCTGAGACAGAGGGCAGCTGCAGAGATGGGCCGAGAAAGGGGGCCGCTGTGGCAAACAGAGTCAAGGAAAGAAAGTTACCTCATCTTCCAGCTCCCTGGGGCGCTGCATTAGTTTAGAGTACACCTGGGGGAATTGAAAACTGACCAAGGAGAAGCTGCAGCCCCATTACTCTTAGAGGCAGCACAAGCTCCAGTCACCTCTCAGCCTTCACAGCATCCATCTTCAATCCGTCCCAGCCCTCCTCCCCATCTCTGGAAGGTGAACTCCACAAGGCGGGACTTTGTCTCTTTGATCACTGTGTCCTCAGCACCTAGGACAGGGCCTGTCACATAGTAGGTGCTCAGTAAATACTCGTTGAATAAATGAATCCATGTTCTATACATCAGTAAACATTGATATTTTATTCTCATGTAGAGTTAAATCTGGGTCACACTTAATGCTGATGGCTGCAGCAAGAGAATTAGAAACCCATTCTTATTCATTCATTCCAATGCCTTGAAGGGAGAAAATTTACTCATTTTGCTTCAGAATCAAGTCAAATTAACTTTTTTCAGGAAGTTTTCCCCACACCAGGCCTTCATCCTCCAAACTCAAGTCACCCATATGCATTAGAATTTTTCACTGCCTAAATATAAGCTCTGGCAGTCACTTGAAAAGATGCCATTTCAGTGCTCTGCTTGTGCGACAGGGCCTCCTTGACATTTATTCTTTACTTTAGCAATGTCATTTTTTCTTGGTTGGATTCTGAGACAGGACCACACATGAGGTGAGACTCGGGCAGCGGGGGTGGGGGTGGGGCTGGAAATAGCTTTGGCTGCCCTACTCAGAACCACACACTTGAGCCTCAGACCAGTTCTTCCAGCTAAACACACCTCCCCTACCTGCCCCCAAGCCTGTCCCCCGACTGCCCCCTCCTCTCCCTCTCCTGGGTCGGAGGTGGGACCTGGGCTCAAATCTAGGCTTTCTACTGACTGAGCCTTTCTCGGGGGCTTTCCTCTGTACAGAACCATACCTCATAGGATGGCTGTGAGAGAACCAGATGAAATAATGCATGTGGAACACACCTGCTGGTGCACAGCAAAGCTCAGCCAGTGACTGTTAGCATCCTTCTGACCACGCTCAGGGTCCCCTTCACTTTGATGTTGGGGGCAGGGGAAACAAAGAAAATACTACCCAGAGACAGGACCTGGTTGCTCTACAAACACTAGAAATGCCATCAGAATTACAGAATGATAGGGCTGGAGTGGAGATTAGGAACATCCAACCTGACCCTTCCTCTTCTGGATTTGGTGCCAAAGACACAGAATATCATGGGACATCATGAAGCAAGTTAGTGCCTGAAGCTGGAACCCAGCTGGCCTGACCTCCATGTCATGTGATGGGCACGGATGCTGCTAAAAGATTGGTCCACGGGAGGGTTTTGCACCGGCCACCTATCACAAAGAAAGCATGAGGAAGCTGCCTAGCACTGCCATTGAGGGCCCAGGCCATGGCCCAGGCTCCCTGTGCTTGGCCCCATCTCTGCCAATTATCAGCTGGGGAACCTCACTAAGCCTCAGTTTCCTCATCCGAAGAAGGATAGCAGTTCTCCTACCCACCTCACAGGGCCATCGTGACGGTTCAAAGACAAGGTCCAGACAAAGGGCTCAACACCGTGTCTGATTGGCAGGCACAGTGCTGTCAATATAGCAATGACAATATCAGTACCAAGATAACAGTAACCAGAAACCTGAACTGTATGCCTGGAAACAGTTTTAAAGAGAATCGGTTTTGGCTTCCATGGAGCTACTTTTATAGGAATATAGGCTACTCCAATCACCTCCTTGGGCCCTTCTATACCCTAAAAGGTAGCAGAATTATCATTATTTAAAGACTTAATTAAGGCTTATTATGGCCAGCATATTAGGTTTCAGATAGGCCAAATGTGTGATACAATGTAGTTGTATTTTATACGCTGTCATGTATACTTTATAGTACACTTGGCCCTTCTATAACCGGTGTGCACTGAACTTTAATGTCCATTTTATAGCACTTTTATAAGGGAGGCTGGATAATGTGGCAGAATGAGCACTGGACAGGGAGTCACCAAGCCTGTTTAGAATAGAGGCCTTGCCACATGTTAACTGGGACACCACAGGCAGCTACTGTCTCTCCTCATCTGTACAGTGTGGAGCGGGGCTGGGTGACATCCAAGGCTTTGTCCAGCCCCTGCAGGTCATGGCTGGAAGCAGAATCTGATGATACTGATTGATGAGAACGAGTTACAGGTGTTCAACTGTTGTGTCTAATTATATTTTGGGTCACTTCTCTGATATATTTGTCACTGTTTTTAGGAACACAATCCTCAATTATAAAACTGTTTCTAGTAGAAAATATGGTTTGCTTTACAATCCGTTCTGCAGGTGGCTTCCAGGAACACCTTCCTGGGAAAAGCTAGCCTCCCATATACCACACCAACTTCTCAAGAACTGAGTGAGTGGCCTTTATAGAATTGCTGAGATGGTTGCTTTGTTTATTTATTTATTTGCCCTACTGGGGACTGAACCCAGAGCCTCGTGCACACTAGGCAAGAACTCTACTGCTAAGCTACAGCCCCACCCCTTTGAAAACATTATTTTTAAACAGGATCTCATGAAATTGCACGTGCTGGGTTTGAGTTTGCCATTCTCCTGCCTCAGTCTTCTGAGTAGCTGGATTAACAGGCATGTACCACCTCGCTTGGCTCAGTCTTTTTCATCTAATCCCCATACATAAGTCCCAGCAAGCACAGATTTCTGAGTGTCCCTTCCTCTGCATATCACAAGGTCAAATTAAAAGTGATGTGTATGAGCTGGGAGCAGCAACTACAAGTGACAGCAAGAGTGACAGCTGTGACAGCATCACGCAGCTACTGAGGACTGAGCACCAAGCCGAGCAGGCTGCACTGGTCCACAGCTCAGCGACGGAGGCACAGAACGAGAGACCCACGCCATGGAGAAGAGTGTAAAAACATTCAGGAGGCGGGCAGGCAAGAGGCCTTTTAGAGAGACTCCCATCAAAGTCCTTTGAGAAATGCTCAGCTGCTGTCCCACAGCAATCCACCCGTGCGGGCTCCCTCCTGCCTGGGTGGCTGCCAGCTGAATGAAGCGTCACCGTGCGCGTCCCAGACACAAGCACACAGCAGAAGGCACACAGCAGTCCTGGGATCGCAAGTCCACAGTGGGCAGCTTCGGGAATGAGGC
>PVJO010026327.1:0-21298 GCA_004026905.1 Hystrix cristata
TCAAAACAACACTAAGATACCATCTCACTCCAGAAAGAATAGCTATTATCAAGAAATCAACCAATAACAAGTGCTGGCGGGGCTGCGGGGTAAAAGGAACCCTCCTCCACTGTTGGTGGGAATGTAGACTGGTCCGACCACTGTGGAAATCAGTGTGGAGATTCCTCAGAAAACTACAACTAGAGGTTCCATTTGACCCAGCTATTCCTCTGCTGGGTATCTTTCCAGAAGAATTAAAATCATCATATCACAGTGATATATGCACAACCATGTTCATAGCAGCACAATTTGTAATAGCTAAGTCTTGGAAACAACCTAAAAATTTTTAAAAATAAAAAAAATATATGTCAAGCTATCACAGTCTACTTTCAAATATTTATTACTTCACAAACAATGTGAAATCCTTATATCTGATATATACTCTCTCTCTGGTCTTTGTGTTTTTATTTTCTTCTATTTTATCTCAACATATACCATCACTCAATACATTGATATTATTTTTGACTTTAAAAAATCAACATATTTTGAAGAAGTTAAAATTGTAGGAGTACATGTATTAAAAATACGCTAAGACAGTTTTTAATCTTTGCTCTTTCCTCTTTTGGGGGTGGTGGTGGAGCTAAAACTCAGGGCCTTTTGCTTGCTAGGCAAGCAGTTTACCACTGAGCTAAATCCCTAACCCCTCTCTGCTCTTTCTGGGACTCTCTGTTGATTTCTACAGATCTGAGGTTACACTTGGTACTGTTCTTCAGCCTGAAAAAAAATTATCTTTTTGTGTAAGCAGATCTACCAAAGCTCTCAGCTTTTCTTTACTGGAAGCACTTTTATTTTGCCTTCATTTTTAGGGATATTTTTGTGCAACATAGAATCCTAGACTGATTTTTTTTTTCTTTCAGAATTCTAACATATCATTTCACTGTCTTCTGGGCTATGAAGCTGGCTATCTCTCACTTCACTGTTTCCTATGTATAGTTTCTTTTTCCTCTGGTTGCTTCTAAGATTTGTTTTTTACGTGGGAATTAACAGTTTGAGAAAAATGTGCCTAAATGTGGTTTCCTTTGTATTTGTCCTGCACTGGGGTTTGCATGAGTAGTAGTTGGAATTCTTCTAAGACCTGTATTGTGCAAATCCAAATATACTAAGCAGAAAGCATGTGTACAATTTTCTTGTCCAGATACAGGAGTGTGAAATACTCCCACACACAATAGACTTTGTGAAAAACTTAGGCTATTACTGTCTTAAGCCATCGTAGCTAGTAACTTGAGGAAAGCAGGTTGCCATTTTAGAAAACATAAGAACAAACTTTAAAAATGTCTTGATTGCTTATATTACCAGCAGGAAAATCTAAGATGAGACAAATGATTTAAAATAATAATTTGCACATCTGACATTCTTGTTGGGGATTTGCTTATTTGGACAAATGATCACATGTTCATCCCTTGTTGCTAGCGAGAACAAAGCATTACATTTCCCATGGCTATGCCAGATGTTCTAGTCAGTCCAACAACTGGTGTAGCCATGCTCTGGCAATCAGTAGAAAGTAGCCACAGGCACTGATCAGGTATAGCAGTCTAGCAGTTTTGATCTTTTGTGTGGAAAAAAGGGGGAAACCAATGAGGAAAAAAAGTTAACCTTAAAATCCATACACTTCTATTTTGGTTTATTTTACATTCTTTTTTGATAAATACCTATTCTGTTTTTGTAAAATATAGTAAGGGAAGGGGCCTCACAGACCACATTGGGAATTTAAATTTTAATCTTTACACTTCAAACAGCTTTAGATCAAATTGTGATAATTTTTCTTTTGAGATGACTAGTCAGTCTAAAGGATATCAAGCTGAAATAACACTATTTCTTTAACAGAACTGCTAATTAATAATAACACTGAAGAAGTTTTGATGTGCATCCAGTCTAGAAGGAATGAAGCCAGAATGAACATCCTTGAACTCTGGATGAACAGTTCATTTACATGTGGATGCACTGATTAAATTTGAATAATGTGTTCTTGTATCCCACAAGAAAAGAGATAAATCGATGTCTATGCTGGTTTCCACTCAAACAAAAGGAAAATAAATATTAATTTTGGCATATAAATTTATGAAAATTATAAATTTAAGTATTTTTCTTTAAAGGAGACACTGATTTTAAAACAGCTTTTTCTAAATAATAGCAAGAAAAATATAAAGTGATCTTTGTATTTTTTGTATATTTTAAAAATATGCCCTGCAATACTTAATAGACACTAAAAGATTCAACAGCTGCAGTGCTAATCTCAAATCAATATTTTTATTTGCTCTTACAAACAAATGGAAAGATTTTTCATGCCAGAAAACTTAAGCCACAGATAAGTATTTTTATAATTTACAATTCCATGTTGTTTGTTACTTTGCTATGTATCAAAATTATATTTAATCACAGAAAATTTACAACACACATGAAATTGTAGGGAGGTATCATTTAAATAGGTGTTTCAAATGTTAAGCAATTTGCTTATAGTAACAGTTCAACTAACAAAAAAATCCCTGAAATACAAATTCAGGTTTCTTTTAGACCACGATTATGGTAATTTTATTCCTAAAGTTGAGAGCTGTAGCATAAAAGAAGCAAAATAGTGAATTTAATCATCCATTGGGTTACTCACTTATCCTATCAATTATTTTATTAGGTGCTATGCTGGAGATAGCGTGGTAAGCACAGCAAATATATTCCCTGTCTTCCAGGAGCAGAGTTGCCTCCAGGATAGATAATAACCAACAAATTATGTAATTGTGTAATTAGAATTATGGTATGTGAAATTTAAGCTGAGATACACAGTACTAAGGAACAAACATCTTCCTCAGGGAAATGATTCTTCAACTCAGATCTGAAGGATGAGTAACAGAGAGATGAAAGAGTGGGACTTGGGGTGTAGGTAGAGAGAAGACAATAGGAGAAACAGCCCAGAGATTAGATAAAGACTCTTAGAATCAAGCATTTACAGTTCTTGGTGGATGAATGCAATGTGGGATGGGGAGCTGGAGATTTCTGTGGGCTTAGCAGAGGCAGAATCACACACAATCACTACATGTCTTATGAGGGATTTTGATCTTCATTTTAAGAGCTATGTACTTGTAGTTATTGAGGAGCTTTGGGCATTTTTAGACATGAAAGGATTTTGCATTTTAGAAATCATCCAAATGGTGACAAAGTGGAGAACGGATAGACTGGTTCCATAGTAGATGAGGAAGACCATCTAAAGGACTCATCTAGAAACTCTGTCCCAAAATGGAGAATTGACTAGAAGTGGCAGGGATAGAGAATAAGAGATTCAGGTTAAAGATATTCAGGAAATAGAGCAACAGGTATTGGAGAGTGATTAAATATGGTGGAGGAGGAGTTGAGTTTGAATAAAGAATAATTCCCAGTTTCCCATATGTGCAATTTATAGATACTAGTACCATTTGCTGAGGCACGAAGGCCTAGAAGGGGCTCATCATTTTCTTTTTTGTGTAATGAGCGAAGGAACAGAGACACAGAATTGGGCTTAGGCAACCTGAGTTTGATGTGCCTAGGAAATGTTCAAGTGGAGACAGTGAGTGCATAATATAAATTCGAAAGAGGATGAGTAAAGCTATGTGAGATTGAGATTGTCTCAGCAAGGTTTCTCAGCAAAAGTTCTGCAGAATCTCAAGGATCTATAAAATGTCACTAGAGTTTCCATGTGAAATAGTAACTGAAAAAATAGTAAATATCAGATTTTTAACTTCATGTGCTATATGATGGACTGTAATGAATATTCCCACTAGCAACTTTGTTAGAGAATCTTCAGCCCCATTCAGCAGTGTGCAGGGCAGTATGCATTTAGATGAGTCCATTCTCAGATTTTGACACAAAGTGAGGGAGGCCTTGGACATCCATTGAGTGCTGTGCTACACAAAGTAAAACTCATCAATTTGTCCCTCCAGATTAACTTTCCTATCTCCCTTTACACAAAGCCAACAAACGAAGCAAATAAGCTTTACTGGTATAATAGAACATCAGAGGAAACTTCTCATTCTAAAGAACATATGTATACTCACCGAAATTAATCTGATTCCTACTGCTTCTTACTGTGGCAAATGATGCAAAATATGAATAACAAAAATTAAAGATAAATGATATCATGAAATTTGTCATCTCTTGAGATTTTTCCTAGTTACTATGCCTTTCTTTTAATATTTTATTAGTATTTGTGTTTCACAAATATGTCTGATTGTACACTGTGATGATATCAGAAGATACAACACAGGAAAGGAGTCTAAACCCAGGCCTATGGACAGTTTTGAGATAGTCGCTGATGAGGCATTACAATCTTCTGAGTTAATTCACAGCACCAGTACAGCAAGACATCAATTTAGAAGTTCACCTTTTAATAAAAGCTACTTATCAGTGAGTTTTACAGCCCAACTGTCCTGTTCCATTGTGCACATTCTATGTCAAATGACTAGCAAAACTAGCAAAATTGAAAAGATGCTGAACTCCAAATCACAGTCATTTGACAAGTAAAGATGCTGATTATTTTAACCATTGATTTAAACGTCACACAAACAGAATAAAGATTTTGCTTTAAAAAAGGGTCACCCTCATTGAAAACGCTCAGGAAGTAAGTTATTTAGGAATTACTTGGAATGTAATTTTCAGCCTAGAAAAGGAAAAATTACGAAGCTGACTAGAATGTAATAATGACGGCACTTATAATTAATAAAATGCTTAGGATAAGAATCCACTTAAGAAACTGAAAAAGTCCCAATCTCAACCAAAATGAAATGTTGACATACTGATGACATGCCACCGGATACTGAAGATATTTTGTGTAATAATCTTGAAAATAACTGCTCCTCTGCACAGTTTGATGAATAAACAAATTTCACCTCTGAATGTCATGCTGTAGCATTTGTAAGATTTGTAAATGATGTCTAAATTTTAAAAATATTTTTCTACTGCAAAATACTGCCCCAACAGTAAAGGACAAGTTATATTTCATGTTTATCTTCATATCAAAAAAACAGAAAGACCGTTATATAGCAAGAACTGCATTGGCGTCTGTGTTGATGGTGCCCCAAGAAAATTCACATTCACATTAACAACACACTGATTTCTTCCCAGAGAGCTACTGGTGTTTGAATCTGTTGAATAGGAAATGAACAAAATATTTGTATAATGCTATCAAAATAGTTAACTTTATTAAACAAAGACTAGTTCACTGAGGATAATTTTAAGGTAGAATGAAAATCTTGATGGAGAACTCCTATATCTTATCTATGCATAAGAAAGGCAGAGTTGTCAACAGGGTATTGAGAATACATTCAAAAAATAAGTAGGTCAGATTCTGTCAGATGCTTCAAAGATGAGAATAATACAGAACAATACTGAGAGTGTTTTCCCTCCTATTCCAAGTACATGACTCTGAAGGATCCTTTCTCTAGATTTTTCTGCCCAACCTGAGAACTTGACTTTCAGAGAAGAGAAAGAACTTTGAGCTGAACTCTGCTTATTCACTCAGGATGATAATTTGAGCTCTATCCCTAGAAGAGTTCTAGATTTCTGTGAAAGCAGAATATTTTGCTACTCATAGAGAAGCAGTGAATGCTTGGCTCTTGTTTTCAACTTCTTTCACTTATGAGTAAGTATTTCCTTATTTTACAACCATCAAAACAAAGAACAGAAATTGATTATACTTGAAAATCAATTAAGTTGGGCATGGTAGCGCACACCTGTAATCCCAGCACTTGGTAGGCTGAGGCAAGAGGATCACCATGAGTTCGAGGCCAGCCTGGGCTACATAGTGAGTTCAAGACCAGCCAGAACTACATAGTGAGACCCTGGCTCAAAAAAAAAAAAATTTGAATGTTTATCTCACACATTTGACATAGACTTGAATATTTGAATATTTTATAGCAAAGATAATATAGATTTCACATTAAATACATAAATTTCATTCATTCCTTTGGATTCAAATAATACTTTCATCTATATTGAGGCCTATGAAAGAGATCAAGAAACCCAGACATCTGCACAGTAATTCTGTAACTCCCAGGGCTCTATTTGATCCTAACCACTTCACTCAGTAAGAAATTATTTTCCCTTTGACTTTTATGCATATAATGTTATATCTTTATTTAAATTGTTTTAGCATATTATTTTAGGAGGCTTACTATTCAACATTCACAATAGATCTTTGTGTTGTAAATAATATTACATAAAATAAGTTTATAAACTTCAAATCTGTCAAGTCTATCTTTTAAAAAGTAAATCTCATTTTGGAGTAAGCTATTTTGAGTGAAACTTATTAAATTAACTCTCTGGGTTTTAAAAATGTATAATGATAAAAGAAATTAGTTTTTAAAAGGCAAGCTAAGTTTAATTGCCTTCTTTTTTAGCTAAAAACTCATAGTTGTAAATCAAGGAAAAATACTCTTTCCATATACCATGTGACACGTATTCTGCAACATTATCATCTTTTATCACAGATAGGTATAATAAGAATTTTAAGTCTATTTGGACAAGAGGAAATCCAGGAGGAATTTTTATTTTCTAAAGGAAAAACTAAAGTTTACTCTACCCAGACTGTTCACTTACATCCAAGTTGATACCCTTAGTGAGAAGTGGGACCACAAAAAATCAGTTACACTAACAATAAATTAGCCAAAATAAACAGGTCCACAGAAATCTGGCATTCTTTTCTCAAAAGAATATTAATACTATTTTTGGTTTATTACATCTACAGTTTAATAATCATGCTAATAATATACTTGGAGGTGTAGATGTGATTTTTATGCAGGGATTTTCTGAGACCTGAAAACTTTTGAGAAAGTTGGTCTAGGGAGAAAAGTAGAAAGCCTATGAAGTAACTGAAAGGGAGTAGAAAACCAAGAAGATCTATTACCTTGGAGTCCAAGTCAGTAGAGGATTCTGTGGGAAAACTGGTCAATTCTGTTGTGCCTTTGATGAGAGTGCAAGGGATATGAACTCATAAGAATGTGTTTAACCCTTTCAGAGGAAAGTTATTTGTGAATGAGATCTAAGGAAATGGAGCCAGTGAGAAAAGGACAATTGTTTCTTTTCTGTGCTATTTTTTGTGCACAGGTAAAGACACAGAGAGGATGGTAACTAGAGGGGGAGATGAGATGAACATATATATATGAGACATATAATAAACAGATAGGAAGTGAATGGGTTCCTGAGGTTGATGGAAGGATTGGCCCTATAGCAAGGAACTATATCCCCTATACTACAATGAGAGAAGGAAACAATAGGAACAGAGGGAGGTAGGCGCATACTGGGAAAGGTACTTTGGGGATAGACTTAATAGAATCCTTTTTAGTTTTGGATTCTGTGCTCTCTCCAGTACATTACAATGCTCAAATGTAAACTAAAACAAAATTTTCAGCTTGAAAATTATAGCATTTGACAATATGCATATCTCTCTCCTTGCTTTCCCCTTCTTACTCCCCTCCCCTCTACCTTATCTATATTCTCCTTGTTCCCACTGGACTAAGAACAATGAACACTTTGAAGGTGGTAAGTAGGGTCAACAACTCAAAGCCCTCTGGATTTCTATAGTAGTAAATACATTTGCCAGGAATTATAATCATAATTGGGTTTTGAATAAGAACAGACTCCATATGCCACTACTTTTAGCAGGCATTAAATCAAAATGAGCAAAAGAAAAGGAAAAGGAAAAGCTCTGTATTCAGGCACATAACATGTCACCTCCTTACTAGTAGTTTGCCAGTTTCCTGCATTTTGTCAGTGTATATTGTAATGCTTTGAGATTTAGGAGAGTTTATGTAAGGAAAATTATTTGTGTTTTTTAAAGAGAGTAAGTAAGGAAATGGAAAGTTAAAGATTAATTACTTCTTCCAAGCCGGACCAAAACTGGGCTACTGTTCAAATTTTCTCTTTAATTTTGATGCTAAATTAACTTAGAAAATCACTAACAAAGTGGACACATAAGTAATTCTCAATGATACAGCATAGGAATGAAGAAATTATTTATTCTGAATGTTTGGTATAGAAAACAAATTCCTCCAAATAAAACTGTAACAGGGAAATAGCTTCATTATATGGAATATTCTTAACCTATATTGCTTTAGATTTCCATAGGCACAACATTTCTAACTATGTATAAAGAGAAATTTCAAAGGCATTCACTTGTTTATACATTTAAAATTTTACTTGTTTATAAATTTAAAATTTTAGATTGAAAGATCTTCAAGGAGGAACTTGCTCTCAAAAAAACTAATCCATATGAAATTTCTGACTTGCAAGCTAAACAGGGTGGAATATCAATGGTGGCACAGGGCTCAATTGAATATCACAAGCACACAGCATATAATAGGCACTTGATAAATTCTTTCTAAACAAATGGATGAGCTGAAAACTCATTCTACTCTCTCTGAGAAACGCATTATAGAACAGGATGGCAATAACAGGCCAACTTCAAATATGTGACAAAACAGTGTATGACTGCAAATTAATTAGACAAACATAAAAAAATCTATCAAATGAGTTTTTGACATTTTTCTGATAGTACCAATGAAAATCAACTACAGAAAGTTCAGAATTATTAAATAATTATTAGGTTGGTATTCTAGAAATGCCAGCCTTGTCGAGGTCAATGAAACATTATCCAAAGGGGGAGGGGGAAAACCCTTGCTTAAGGGTTTATCTTCAGTTACTAAAAGAAACTTTGTTGTTTTTTCCAATTTTCTTTTCAAATATTAGGAAAGTAAAACACCAGAAAAGATCCACAAACTCTTAAATAAACAAAATTTAACTTCATACAAGAAAACATTGAGTTTAAAATTGAATATTATTATACACCTCTGGCAAGTTTTAAGTTGGTCATACTTACTAGGAGTTGCAATTTTCAAGTAATTTTGGAATTTAGACTTAGGACTAGCTCCCAATATCAATTACAAACTGCCACCCCTCCTACACACACACACACACACACACACACACACACACACACACCCCCACATACACACACAGCCACTGGCTATCACATCACCCTATTTTATTTTTTACAAAACTCATCATTTACAATAAGTATTTGTGGAATCAATGCATGAATTTATTCAAATTACAATTATTTATTGAGCTCCTATCATGTAAAAATAATCATCTTTACTTGGTAATCATAAAATTTTTAAGCAAATGATAATTCCAATTTGATCTCATTGCTGAAAATACAAACTGCATTATGTGATAAAAACCAATTGTGCAAATGATGAACTTTTTAAAAACCATCATAAATTACCAATTTTTGATAAAAAAAAATTGAAAAGCTACATGTGCCTATTTTTGCATACAATTTAATGATAATTGCCACTGAGCTAAGAAACACCTGTAACTCTTCTGATTAGTCAAGTTTGAATTTGTTTTCTTATAATATATTCCTAGTACTGTGCTGACCACTGTACAGGCCACATCTCATTTAATCCACACAAAAATTCTCTGTGATAGGTGCTAATATTTACACATGAGGGCATTATAACTCAGAAAAAATAGATGAAGCAACTTTCCCAGGGTGATATGACTTGCAGAGGATAGAACTGTAATTCATACCCACACGTCCTCTAAATCCTTTGCCTTTAAAGTCTGTATTACATGGTGCCTTGCTTGGAAATAAAAACTATTCCTTTTTTCAAAGTCTTAATGTCTTTCCATCCTCACAAGAGGTCACCAGCCCAGGAGAGGTGAAAGACCATCTCAGGGGGACTGAGGAAACCACAGCTTCCTTCCCTTGCCCTAAGAGAAACACATGTTTAAATAATTTAAATATATTTTTCTCTGTAGGCGCACTCTACCTCTTAAATAGGGAATCTTATCCCATATTTACAAATGTCAAGGCATACCCAAGTTAGTGGTCCTCGCTCTCTTTGCCTCAGAGTTGTGATCTACAGCAGCACATTTTATAATGACTACATCCTTTGCTTCATCAAAAACATAACTTTATGAGTTTTCCCTTATTTAACTTTCCTCAAGACTCTCTTCTGAATGGCTTAACTGACTCCAGGGCAAAAAAAAAAAAAAATTTTGCTTATCAATACTAAGGCTACCCTTTGTTCCTGAAGCAGCTAAGCTGGGTGTATCTTTGTTTCTCTCTCCTGAATGAGTCAGTATTTGTCCTGTCTACCTTATTACATTGAAAACCCAACAGGAAAAATGCTACACTGTGTTTCCAGTGGTTACTAATTGAGTACAGACTAAAATTTGGTAAGTGACTGTAGCATTCTGCTGAAAAGCAAATTTCTACTGACGAGGTCACCAAATCCTTGCCTGCACTAGGTGTTTGCTTTTACTGGCGGCCCCACAGTCCTGTGCCACCTTCCAAACCCAAACCAGGAAGCACATGGTGCTTCCTGTCCCTCCTGCTACCTTGCAGGAAACGCTTGGCTCTGGGTAATCTGGGATGCACAGGCTGGAAAGGCCAGCAGAGGAGGCAGGAGGGGAGCGGACATGAAATCCAGACAGGGAAATGAATTTGGCCTGGCCAGGTGTTTGTGTTGGACTCTGTACCGCCCTACACACACATGCACACACACACACTCACACATGCACACTGCACACATGTCCACCTCCCCACCTCCACCCTTCTTCTAGGTCCTATCTATACAGAAATAGAGACCACCCACACACCAGTATAAGTTCGCTAGTCCATTTAGATGAGAAATCTAAATATTATTTGATATTAAATATTTTATTTCAAATATTCCCTTCTTAAAATTTTCCAATTCTTAAATTGTTACCATTCACCTAAAATAATGAATCATTTTATAACTACCAAACAAAGTAAGAATACTTCCACTCTACTAATAGGAAAAAACCACCAACTCAGTTTAATCCTACATCCACTAACAGAAAGATGCTGCTCACAAAAGAAGAATACGAATGAATTTGGTGCTATAGAGGAAAGAACACAATAAAGGCACTAATATTTACTGCATGCTCATTACTAGCTTGGCTCCGATTCTCCAAGAAGTAAGTGCCGAAACAGAACAAAACGCTGAGAATCACGCCGAGGGAGCCACTTGCCAGGCGCTGGGAGGCCGAGGTGCAGGCGGGGCTCCCAGGGCCTCCCGCCCCACCGCAGGGTCCTGGTGCTGCTTTACTCAGGACTGAAGGGAACTGGCTTTCCGCAGTCATACTATTTACTTCTGATTAATCAAAAACAGCTAGCTCGTCATAAAAATTAATCACATCATGTACAGGTACAAAATAAATGTGATGAACGTAACCATTATATGTAAAATGTACCAATACATGTTCTTGGTTTAAAATAAAAAAAAAGATCCATGATTTAAGATTATTTTGCAAAGATAAAAAAGAATTAATCACACCTGAAATAGTATGTGCATTTCTTTTTATTATACTTCCAAAACTAGTATCAGCCCTCAGCAAATCATCCTGGGCCCGAGGTCACGAAAGCCATCCACTGATAGTTACAGATGTTCCCTGAAATGTTACCTTCGTGAGGGAAATAGTTTCATCCAAAGCAATATAGTTTATTATTAGAAAACAGGAATCATTAGAAAATGTTTTCCTTTAATTTTATTTTTATGTAGATTTTAGAAGATCTTCCTATAACTTTGCCCTTTGCCTCTAGGGGGGTGGTTTTGTGTGTGTGGTGTGGTGTGTGTGTGTGTGTGTGTGATGCGTGTGTGGGGGGGTGTCTGTGATGGTTGTTTGTGTGTGTGCTGGGGAGGGATTCCAGATACTCACACATGTTGAACAAGTGCTATACCATATACCAAGCCTTCCTCCAGAGCTTTAAGGGTAGATATTGGAAGAAATTTACGGGGAGCCTATGGTCTGTGGCAGGGGCTAAAAAACCCCTAGCTCTTATTACTCTTTCTTCTTTGACATTGTTTCCAGAGTAATAAACACTTCAGTCACCCTCCAACAGATATGCCACCAATTTTTCAATATCCTTCAAAATAGATGACAGCAATAACCTGAATATCCAGCCAAATGAAATGACTGTGCTGAATACAATGGGATGATCTGGTTCTATATTTCTCTCAATGAATTAGACTTTTTTTTTTTTTGTGCAGGGGATTGAACTCAGGGCCTTGTACTTGCTAGGCAAGCACTCTAACCACTGAGCTAAGTCCCCAGGCCCATGAACTAGACATTTGACATCACATGTCAGAACATACCCTCCACTTGAACCACTTCTTAAACTAAGTGCAAAATTTTACATTTCTCCCTTCATACATGTTTTTAGAGCTTTGTGGACTCCAATAATAATCTCCAGTATTTGGAATCTTCTGTGAGATTGGATGAAGAAAATTAGAGAGTAGACTAAATGTCCTGAGTCACTATATTATAAAGGTTTTCGAGACCCAAATGCTATTTAATCCCCCTATCCTCTTAAGAGGTACCCAACCCTTCAGTTCTGCTCTGCCAGTTCTTTTGCACTGCCTAACTTCTTGATCTTCATAGCAGAACATCTAAAATTTTAAAGTAATTCTCACTAATTTCTTAAAAACTAAACACCCTTGTCAGCTTTCCATTACTGTAACAAAATATCTGAGATAATTAATTTAAATAGAGGAAAGATTTATTTTGGCTCAATGTTTTGGAATTTTCTGTACATAGACAATTGGCCTCCTTGCTTTTAGGCCTGTGGCAAGGCAGTACATCGTGGCAGGAGAGCATGTGGAAGAGGCTGGTCACCTCATGTTGCCCAGTATGCGAAGAGAGACAGAAAAGGTGGGGTCCCACGGTCTCCTTCAAAAGCATGTCCCCTACCAGTGACCTAACTTTCTCCCACTAAGCCACACTTATTTAAAGTCCCACCATCTCCTAAAAACAATAAAAACTTTAACAAGTAAGCCTTTGGAGAAAGTTTCAGATGCAAACTATAGTACTTGTCTTCCTCGAAGGAAATTGTGCCATCTTAAAAAAGAACTTTGTTTCTGTTAATCTTTGAGTTAAATATTAGCCCCACCTACTCATTTGATTCATTTGGGACCTCAGTCTATGTTGTGAACGAACAGGCTATCAAATCAGTGATCGGTCATATCATTTTACCTACTCACCTTCACATTTCCAGGGGGCTGAATTCCACCCCTCCCTGCAAGTGGAATCATAGAGTTTGGTACCATTAGTCCATTGGTTCAATTGCATCTACTCATGCCTGTCTGTTTTCTCAACTATTTTCAGTACATGTATTATATGTGAAACACACCAGCCAACACTTTGTTTATTCAGTATTTTGTCTTAGCTGTTTAAATCTGTCATTAAAGCCTAAAAAGTCTTCCCTGTTTAAATATTTAAAGCTTTTGTTAAAGTCTTCCAGTCTCTTCCAACTAAAGAAAGCCAATGTTCTGAAGACAAAGCATGTATACATGTTAAACGTATGATTATAAATATTTTGCATTTAACTAGCAAGTATTGATTTATTGATTTACAAGGCATTTAGTAGTATTTTGCCATTAGTTCTTTGCTCACAGGAATCACACTATTATAACATGGACTATACCATGTGTACACTAAGCTATTACTATATAGGTCTCGATTATTGACTCAGTAATTTAATTTTGGCTTCTGTATCTTCTTAGTGTTGTTATAGCTTCAGTTCCTCTTTATATTCTATGTGCTAGCCAAAAATAATATGAAGACTAAATGATTTCATATTTTGTGAAAACTGTGGTCAAGAAAAAAAAAAAAGAAAGCTATCTTGATAGCACTTCCTCTCAAAAAGCACTTCTCTTCCCTGCCTGTCTATCAAGGATTGGGAGGGAACTGTGCCTTGTACAAAGAATAAGTGATTTACACACTGCCATTACTCCATCATGGTCGCTTTGAACCATGGCAAATTGAAATCTTAAGAACTTGCTTTTCCTTTTTTTTGTAAATTCATTCATCCATCTATCCATTCAAAAGAAAGCAAACGCAACCGTTACAGACTCAACAGTTTGTTGTAGGTAATTCAAGGGAACACCACGGTGATAGAATTTTTGAATGCTCTGAAATTTAGCTTAAGTTCATGTGAGAAGGTACAAGAGTTTTGCACTTCATTGTAGAATATAAATGTCCCTATGAAAACTTCCAATTACAAAAGAGTGATGTAGTAATCCAAGTTCAACACACTTTACATTTGGTTGACATTGACTTATATGTAGTGATATGCTTAATGTGGATTCACATTTTGACTTAGCTGATCCTAACAAGAGAAGCTTTGCTTCCCCACATTAGTAATTTGCAAGAATCATGAAAAAGTGTTCACTTCATGAGAAGTCAGTCAAAATACTAAACAAGAATTAGGAGGCACCTAACACGGACTATTTCTGAAAATGTGAATCCAATTAATTATTTACCAGTTGCCAAAACTTGAGGCAATCTAGTTCAGAGGAAAGAGCTAATGTACTACATTAAAATCCTGGCTCTGTTACTTACAAGTTGTGTAATCCTATACACAACTTACAGTTTATCTGTCTCAATTTCTGTTTAAAGCAAGGACAATAATAGCACTTATCAAAAGAATTAAATAAATTAATACACATAGAAAACTTAAATGCCATATGATAGTCATTATAAATGTTAGCTATTATCATTTAATGTCAACTTTCTAATCACTAAAATGATAACATTAACATAACTCTATTATTTTAAATTCCATAGCACATGAATCCTGAGCAATAATACTGACCTATTGCTCTCATGTCTTTGGTTTACAATTCCTTGGTCTAGCTGATACTAGACCACACTTACTGTGACCAACCAAAAAGTTTGCTCCAGTTGGTGCAACTGTGACATCAGGCCAGTGAAGGTGTGAAATGACTCAAATTACCATTTCATGACCTCAATATTTATCACTGTATGAAAGTATCTGTTTTTAGGGTTCAAGTCTCTTAACTTCAGTGCTAAATGGAGGGCTGAGGCAGAAATACAGACTTGGCAGAAGAGTAAAGAGCAAATGAGAGAGACAAGAACATTATTTAAATTATCCTATTGTTTCAATATTTTGCCTCATTTGAGCATGGAAACTATTAACAAAGTAAGGAAATATTCACATACTCATAAGAGCAATTAGGAGAAAATATTCTAAACACATTGGATTAAACTAAAAAACCTAAAACCATACAAACAATAATCCTAACTACTGCTTTGAACCTACAAGTGTTATTTCATCCCTTGGGATCCCAAGTGATATATATATATAAATTTAAAGCAGAGAGCTCACAAGAGCCACAGTATAAAGGAAACAGCTGGTTAGCAGCTGTACTGTGATAACACAGGCTAGTTTTCAAAAAAATGAAAAATAACACATTTGATTAGAACCTATACACTAAATCTATTTTCCTGGGTTACTTCATGGCTGAGCAAGAAAGTAGTCTCATATTTTATTCCTTTCAGATTCAGGCCAATCCTACAGCCCTAAATTCAAGGCAGATAAGATATATGAATTTCAGTCAAATTGTCTGCTTTCTAAATCCAAATTGAAAACTCATATTCATTCAAAGTAAATATGCACAGCATGTCATGAAAGAGAGCCTTTTGTTTAAGGACACCCAAAGAAAGGATGTTAATTATAACTTATTTTCACATGGCACCTACTTAGGAGGAGTTGAAAGCAAATGCACATGTGGAAAAGGTCAAACCCACCAACCAAACAGGAAAACCATGGAACTTCTTTTCCATTCCAAGTTGTCCATATAAGGTGGGGCTTCCTTTTATGTTTAAGTTTAGACATCAGAAAATTTAAACCACAGGAGAATGATGAAAACTATGCTAAAATGTGGTTGATGTTTATGTCTTCTGGGCCAACACAGCTCTTTGGTGGAGAGTCTGAATCAGTTTCTCTGAGAACTGTCTTTATGATATTACATAATTAGGAACTTTTATTGCTAAAGAAATTTAGAACTCTTGATAAAGCCCAGCATATAGTTTATATAACCAGCATACAAAGTTGTAATACTATGTGAGTTCATTTTTTTTAAAAAGCTTTGATTCTGTGGTAAGAAATTTCAGTTATACCCATAGTTTCGAAGAGTGGTCTTTGTTCAACAGATAAAGATGAGGAAGAGAATCAGAAATGATTTTCAAGGAGGATATAAGAAGGTGAGACAATGAAGGAGGAAAAGGGAGGGATATAAAGAGAGCAGTGAATGACCCAGTATATCTAAAGGTGGGTTAGGGTTAGAAAAATTATAATGAAGTATAGTATTGGGCTCGTAAGTAAGAGTGTGAATCCAAGCTCTGCCACTTAGTAATCTCATTATTTTGAATAAAATATATAAACTCTTCAAGCCTTGAATTTCTCTGTAGGAAAATGGATTTAACAATAGTGTATAGCTCATATGGTTTCTGTGATGATTGATATAATCCCAGAAAGAATCACAAAGTTATAAACTATGTCATAAACTATGTCTTTTAGGGTCCAAAAGTTATAAACTATGTCTTTTAGGGTCCAAAAGCAAACACAATGCTTGATTCATTGTAAGTGCTAGATACATGAGTTTCCATGATGATTAAGAACTCTGAGGTAAGATTAGAAAGGTAGATCCAAAGCAACAATGCCTTGACTATCAATGATTAAGGGATGTAAAATACATACACACACACACACACACACACACACACACACACATATGTAAAGTTTGTGATTAGAAGATTGTGAGATATTCTAGAAAATAAGTTGTAAGGAGACTAGAGTTAGGAGTACCATTGAGAAACCTAAAGAAAGCCTAAACTAGATAGACAGCTGTAAGTATGGAAAGAGGAAGAGGAAGAGATATCTTGGAGGAGTCTTAAGAGCAAACCATAAAGTAAGTCATAATATTGACTTTATATTCATAAAAACAAAGGGGCCAAAGTAAAAATTTTTTCTTCAATTCAACATTAGACTGACAAGTGAGATAATGAAAGAAACTCTGGGGCTTGAATATGCTTAAAATATAAATTCCAGACAAATTAGACATTTACTGACAGGAAGCAATAACTTCCATCCTAACCAAGAAAAAGTCAGAAAAACACATTATTTCTATGATTTAGATTTAAATCTAAGTCCTAAAGAAAGAATTTATTTAATTAAATAAGAATGTTGACTGATTGGGAAAACTGCCAGAGTTCAATCTCAGCCCCTTCACTTTCTAGATGTGTAGCAAGTGACTCAACCACTCTATGCCTCAGTTTTCTTATCTGTAAACTTATTACTGCTGGTATCTAATTGATACTGTTATCTATACAAAAGGTTTTTATGAGGATTATTTAATATATCTTAAACACTACAACTATGCTTGGTACATAATTAACCATTGATAAACATTAGCTACATTAATTCCCAGTTATTACTATTTGATCTAGGCTGAGATTCTCTGCTTGCCTATGGAGCCATCTCAAATATGATGCCGCTTTCCCTGTAATTTGCAATAGTTTCTCATATACCATGATCTACTATCATCACCAATAAGACTGATTAATTCTTTAATTACCTTCACAGGTCACATACCAAAGATCCAATGTTTGGCTATTTTAATATTTGAAATATTACCTGTCTTTGCATGCATCATGCATAACCACACTATAAAGTAGTATAATACTGTCCCCTAGAGAGTAAGTATTATGGCTTCAAATAACTGATAAAATATTAAAACAAATTCCCGATTTAGATTAGAAAACCTCACATACTTTCAATACCTACTTTTATGGTCTAAAAAAGTCACATTTTCAAACACTAGTCACAAAAACAAAATCCACATTAAAAGTACACCCAATGTAAGAATTTAAAAGAAAATTGTTTAATTTTGTGTTATTTTCTTGGATAATGAGTATAAAACCAATAAAAAGCATTTTACTGTTTATCACACAGTGGACAGTTACTTTATGACTACTATATAGGCTATAAAATGTTGATAATAAGTTCATAAAAATAGAATTAGTGTACTATTTATCATCATATGACTATTATATCCAAATTTTAAATGTACATTAATTCAAGGATCTTATTATTCCAACACACAGACTTTCTTTTTTTTTTTGGGTACGGGGAATCGAACTCAGGGCCTCATGCTTGCGAGGCAAACACTCTAAGCACTGAGCTAAATCCCCAGCCCGACACAGACTTTCTGTTGTTCATTATGGGCCATTTCATTCCGTTGGTGATTAATTGCTACTTAATGATGAATTCGCTATTCCAAATCAATTCACAGGGTTGCAACTGCTCTTCAGATCAATTCAGCATCTGCAATTTTAACCACCCTGAATTACAAATTTAGTGTAATCATGTGCATGCTAAGTGAATTAATTCTTTTAACCACAATTGAGTATAAACTAAATGCATTAAAATATCTCTGTTTCTTGATATCTGAAAGAAATAAAGGAAGAATAAGCTATCGATTTTTTAAAATAGCATGCAGAGGACTTAAGGGTGAGTTATTGTAAGTAACCATAGCTTTCAAATTTCTAGGGAACTACTTTATTCATTAAACACTCTGATTCAAATCAAAATACAGTGGAATGTATTTCAACCTGTACCACACTGATTAAGAAGTAACAATCATGAATGCCTAAAATGATCCTTCAACAGTCAAGATGACCTTTTCAGCAAGTATGCTCCAATTTGGTGCATAATTATTCTGTGAGTCAAACAAAAGCCCATTCATGATTATTTTATAAAACCCCATCTGTCTAGATAAAGTAAACCACGTTTTCATGTCATTCTATAATATTAAGCAACATGATTAAGCGTTCACATCTGTTGTCCACTTATTTTACTCTTTTATCAGCAAATAAAAGGAAAACATGAAAGAAGCAAATTTATCTTGAACCAAAGGAAAAAGAAAAATATTCCACCTTTTGCTTATCAACCTTGGAAAATACACTGCCAAGCTCTAGACTCAAGGGACAATTACCTGCAGGGTAAGAGACGGTGGCAGCATTGAAACTCCTTTCCAGTTTCTCAGATGCAGTTGATCTCATTGCCTATTAGAAATAAAATGCATGGATTAGGTTTGCAGTGTCAGCACTATCTCTCCTATCCTCCAATGTGGGGAACAAGCAGGAAGCATCCTAAGAATTCAAGTTAGAATGCCTTTAAGTTCAAATCCCAGCAACTCCACTTACAAAAATGTAACACTGGGCAAGCTATTTCTCTGAAACTCACCTCTTTCAGCTATAAAACACATGCATACCAAGGGTTTAGCACACACCCCGGTATAACACCATCTTTTGGTAAACGTAAAATTATTATTTCAACTGCACTCAGCAACAAAGTTAAGAATAATGAGTATATTTGTGTGACTGCATACACGTTAGTTAGTTTCAATTACTTAGAAGTAGTGGAGATTGAAAATAGGGCCTTAGCACTGAGCTATAATCCTAAACCTTTTAAAAAATTTTTTTTAATTTTAAGACACAGTCTCACTAAGTCACTAAGTTGCCCAGGCTGGACTCGAACTTGTGTTCCTCCTGCCTTACTAAATTTGACATCTTAATATGTACAATTTGCTATTCAATGCCTCCTTTGTGATAAGTGTGCCAATAAGTTTTTCCATCTTTCCTTTCTCCATCTAAAGGTATTTTTCTTCATTACTGTTCGGGCTAATTTTATGAGAACTAAACTTTATTTTCTTGCAAAGACAAAGTAGAATTATAATGAGTATGAGTATTGTGATTCTGTAATTAGTCAGTGGGGTATAACAGGCAATGCTGTAGCTGCTAGGATCTCATTAAAGGGAAGGAAACATATAAAAGCAACTCAAGGCCACATGGTACAAAAGGGCTGTCCACCTCATCCTCATTCTAGGTAGCAGGAAGAAAGGACACACCTGTCTCTTTAGGGACATGACCCAGAAGATGTCCACATTACTACTACTGCTTACCTCTCACTGGCCAGAGCATAGTCACATGGCCATACCTCACTGCAGGGAAAACTGAGAAATGTAGTATTTAGCCTGTCCACCATATGACAAAATAAACATTCAGCAGAAATAAAGATTCTGAAAATAATTTGAGAAAGAATCACCAGTTTCTAACATACTCACCTATCAACCCTTTACCAAAAGAACCCTGAAACACTTCTCTAATGCCCGCAGGCACAGCGTGAAAAACTAAGTGACACTAAAAGAGCATTTCACCTGTCGGTGGCAAAAAAAAGAAACAAACATCCTTAGGGAATGTTCCATGTGTATTCCAGATGTGTTCCATCTGCCATTGTTGGAGCGTATGTATAAATGCTAAGCCATTATGTATATATTTTAAATAATTGAAATAGAAAAAGACTTATGGTCTCTGATCAAAATGGTATTTAGATAGCAAGAAAGAAAAACATGTGGGAAATGCCTAAATATGCAGAAATTAAACAACTCACTTCTAAATAATCCATACTCAAGACAAAATCACAGAGAAATTAGAAATATTTTTAACTAAATTATGAAACCACAATATACTTTTATTTATGGAATTTGGCTAAAATATACTTCGAGGAGAATGCATACTAGTTCTAAGTGTTACATTAGAAAAGAAGAAAATTGCTGGACATGTTGGCACACGCTTATCACCTCAGTGTTCTCCGTAGGAGACTAAGGCAGGAGGGTCACATGCTCAAGCCCAGCCTGAGTGATTTAGCAATTTAGGCAGACTCTGTCTCAAAATAAAAAAGGATCTGGATGTAGCTCAGTGCAAAGGCCGTGGGTTCAATCCCCAGTACCCACATACACAGAAAGAAGAAAGTTCTCAAATCCACTAAGTTTCCACCACAGAAGGCTAGTCAAAGAAGAGACACTAGAAAACTAAATTAGGCAGAAGAAAGAAAAGAGTAAATATGTGAACAAAAAATCATCACATTGAAAATCATATTTTAAAAATCAATAAAATCAAAAGCTAGTTACACTTTTCCAGAAAGAACCGCGTATATGGAAAAATCAACCAATAACAAATGCTGGCGGGGCTGTGGGGAAAAAGGAACACTCCTCCACTGTTGGTGGGAATGTAGACTGGTCCAGCCACTGTGGAAATCAATATGGAGATTCCTCAAAAAACTACAACTGGAGGTGCCATTTGACCCAGCTATTCCCCTACTGGGGATCTTCCCAGAAGAATTAAAATCGTCATACCACAAGGACATATGCACCACCATGTTCACAGCAACACAATTTGTAATAGCTAAGTCTTGGAAACAACCTAAATGTCCAACAACCAACGAATGGCTAAAGAAAATGTGGTTTTTCTACACAATGGAGTACTACACTGCCATAAAAAGGATAAACTAGAGTCATTCATATATAAATGGATGTTTCTTGAGAACATACTCTTAAGTGAAATA
>PVJO010026328.1:0-21292 GCA_004026905.1 Hystrix cristata
CCGCGTAAGCGGCGGGTGCTATTATTGTCTGCATCTGACCGGAGTCCCTGTAACTCCAAAGGGTTGTAACCTGCTTGTGCACACCGCCTGGGAGCGGGTGAGGGGCAGCCGCCGGCGAGGACTTCATCAGGGGCTGCTCCTGCGCGAGCTGCAGACTCGCTTGGGGTCGGGGGCTTCGACGCTCTTGTTTTTTGTTGTGCTGCGTGTTGCTTTTAGGACGGGGTCTTGCTCTGTAGTCCAGGCTACAACCCCGCAGCCCCGCCTTTTTCTCTCTCCAGGCCACGCCTCAGAGCACCTGGCGTTGGCCTTAGAGCATCATGTCTCCTTCAGTTTGTGTCAGTTGTCATCAAAACTTCCCAGAGGACTTGGCAGGGCGTCAGGGGCTGGAGCATGATTTACACGGGAGTTAGGCTGGGTGTGGCGGCTCACACCTGTCGTCCCAGCACGGGGAAAGCTGAGGATCACTGGGAGTTTGAGGCCAGCCTGGGCTACAGAGTGAGTCCAAGGACAGTCTAGACTACACAGCAAGATCCTGTCTCCAAAAACAAAAAACGAGGAGATGTCCAGTGTGCAGTATTTTACTTTCCTATGTGCTGCACACACTGTCTCATTTCATTCTCACAACCATCCCTGGGATGGAGGTTCGCTGATGACCTTTGCCCAGATAAAGTAGCTTGCCTCAGTCTCTGGCTTCACTGTCAGAGCAAACTCTGAGCCCCAGTTTGCCTGAGCATAGCACCTTTGCCCGCCCACATTGTCCCACGCGTCCTCTCCCTCTGGGGCAGTGTCATCATCCCGTTGTGTGCATCCCAACTTGTGGTCCTCCCGCCTCAGCCTCCCAGAGCGCTGGGGTTACAGGGTGGCCCCGTGCCTGGCTTCAGGTTGTGTTTGTAATTCACTGTCACTGTCAGGTTAGCCCAGAGGAGCGCTGAAGGCGGAGCACCAGGGACCCGCGGCTTCTTCGTGGGCCCCTCCCAGCTGTCAGGGACCAAGCTCCTCCCTTGCTGTGCTCTGTCCTGGCTGCTGGCTGGAGTCCCGGGTGGCTGTCCCAAGTGCCACAACTATCACCGTGGTGGAGCTGGCGCTGGACTGGGGGACTTGAGCCAGCTCGGCCTTCTCCCTGAAGACTGGTGACACATTAAGGGCGAGAAGCCCCGTGTGGGCCTGAGTGCCGGCCGCCTCCTCCCAGTCTGCCGCAAGTGGCCTCTTGCTTTCCTGTTGCCTAGAAATCGTGCGATGCTCAGGGCATCAGAGGGCCTTAGTTGAAAAATTAAATTTCAGAGAAATTTGCCAACCCCTGAAACACGTGGGTTGGTTTCCCTGGATCACTCTTTATACGGAGAGGAGAACCACCGCTCAGAGACCAGGCAGGCTCCTTGGCACAGAAGCAGGGTGGGAGGCCCCTGCAAGCCCTGTTCAGCTGGGTGCCGCCCCGCCCTACCCCAGCTGCAGGACGCAGGCGCGTTGGCACCCAGCTCCTGGCGGTGTGGACAGAGGGGCGCAGGAGAAGGGCGTGGCCCGGCAGAGCAGCAGTGCCACTTAGTAGCCCTGGGGCTCCGTGGCTGGACAAGACACTTGCTCCTTTGCCACTTCCCGGAGCAGCTCTGGAGTCTTCTTTTGGGAGTGTTTTTATGAGGTGTGGTCAAAAATACGGCGGATGCTGCTGCCAAGCGCCGTCTAACAGAAAGGCAGGCTTAGAAATACAACAGTGTCCTCATCCACATTTTCACCAGAACTGGCACCGTGCAACTTCTGGCGCTTCTGCAAAGTGAAAATGACCATAAGAGATAGACGTTTTGAATCAGCTTAGGACACTGAGGCAGCCGCGAGAGCACAACTAAAGACCCTCAGGAGAGAGCACTCCTGAACTGCTGCAGGAAAGGCAGAACAATGTGGTGAGTGTGTTAGCGGGAGCAGGAGGATTCTGAGGGGATTCATGGCAATGCGTCTTTTGCGGCAATAGAAAATTTTAAATGTAAACATTTACCCTGTTCTCCCATCACACCTCGTCTAATGAGTAAAACCATTGCCAAGTTAGAAGGAGCCAAACCCTGAGGCAGACCTGGCTTGCAACCTTGGCTCCATCCTGCCTGTTTCGGGCCCGCTGGCCTGTGCTCTGGACCCTGGTGTCTGGCCCTGCCAGCGCCCCGCCTGTCCTTTGCAGTGTCACAGGCTGGGCTCCCCAGGCTGTGCAGTGATTGTCCGCCCACGTGGAGCTGCCTGTTTCCTCCTCCTGCCTCAGGAGCTCTCGGGGTTTGCTCACACTGCTCCTCATCTCTTGGTTTCTTCTCAAGGTCTGGCTTCTTGTCCTCCCAGCTGACCACAAGTTGCCCTTGACCCTGACACCCCCTCCTGCAGTGTTCTGGCTGACACGCAGTTTCTGGTGACCTTCTGTGCCTCGTCCTGACCCTCCTGTCCCTAGCTCCAGACTGTCCAAGAGAGAGCAAGGGGACGGCCGCCTCCATCTGTCACTCCCCCGATGTCCTTCCTCAGTGGGCTGTGGCCACGAGACATGCCCAGCTTGCATGTGCTGTGCTCCCTCTGCGATAGCAAAGACTCAGTGCCAACGTGTGTGTGTGCAGGGAGAACTGCACGTCACCAAGGTGACCTCGGACAGGGGACAAGGACCTGAGCTGGAGAGGCGGCAGCGACTCAGAGACAGAGTTGAGGAATTTTAATGAAAAATAAAATGAAACAAGAAGAGCAACAGACATGGAGACTAAAAGGGATATGGCAGGGGGAGAGGAAGAAGGGCCAGTCAATGCCAAAGCCACTGTTGGAAGTAGTTGAGTTGACCCATCTCCTGCTGGAGTTCCGGTGCAAAGCAGCCTGAGCGGACAGTTTTTACCTCCCTGGCCGCAGCTTCTGTCTCAGCCGGGTTCTATCACCGCCTCAGCCTCGCACATCGGAAACTTTAAATGGGTGGACGTCAACTCTATCCACTGATCTTCCTTAATTCCAGTCAGCCCCCAATCCTGCCGATGTCCCCTCTGCAGTCTCTTGAGACCCCATTCATCCCCAGAACCCCGCCACCCCAGCTCAGCATCTCAGGACTGGGGGACCCTGCTCCTGGGTCCTTGGGCTGGCGTCTCCTCTGTGCCTGTCCACGGGCTACACCTCCTCCTTCCCCAGTGACCGGGTCCCTCGAGGGCATCTCCTCTCTGGACTAGAAAATACAAGGGAGACTTTCTTTGTCTGTTTAACTCTTGTTTGTCCTGTTTCTCTGACTCGATTCCTAGCCCTTTAGCAGCACAGATCCTGTTCCAGTCCCGATCTCACCCCTCCTACAGTAGCACCCAGCTGGGTGTCCTAGCTAGGACGATGGGCGCTCAGCCTCAACTCGGCGACCTTCCTGGGTGCCCATGGGATGCTCACCCCCGCTTTGGGCTTGGGTTCATCCTCGCCTGACTTCCTTCTTCAAGACGATCCTGCCAGGTGAGTGTCTCTGCACCTGTTTCGAAAACAGAGGCCCTGAAGGTGTCATCATTTGCTGAAGGAGGGCAGCGAGTTAGCACCCTTTCACTCCTGCTGGGTGCGGAACAGGGCACAAGTGGGATCCCACACGTGTCCCCGGTGTTCTTCTCACTGAGAAGTGCGCGCCTGGAGAGAGGATGGGAATTAACGTCTCGCTCTCAGTCCCTTCCCCTCAGAAGCGTGGCTGAAAATGCTCCATCTTTGGTTTCCTCCCCTCAAGTTCCTTCGGGGCCCAGACCCATTTCTCACTCAGGATTCTCTTAGTGCTGTATCTCTGCTCAGTGCTCATCAGGCCTCACACCGCTGCCCCGGGCCCCTGCACACCCATTCCTCTGACGCTGTCATCCTGTCCTGTGCTCCCTGCATCCCCCGCAGCCCTGCTTTGATGAAGACGTAGCCGCCCTTACTGCATGCCACGCTCCGGACCCAGGCCTTTCTATGTCTCTGTCATTTTGTCCTCACAACTACCCCACGAAAATGCTGTTACTAACCCAGTTTCACAGATGAGAACAGAGGTGTCTATATCCACTTGCCCCAGACCTTGCCAGTGGGTGGCAGTGCTGGGCTCTAGCGCCAACCCCCTACCCGCCCATCATAACAGCTGCTTTGTCTTCCTCTTGTTACCTCATAAAATGAGGGTGCTTGTTAAGAATAATCCCTTAGCAATTTTATGGGATTTTTCTAGTTCTAAAGCACTGTTCCCATTCGGTGCCCTATTTGATGTTGAAACAACCCTAGCATTATTAGACCAGTTCATGGGGCAAGAACAGACACTTGCCAGGAGGGTCTTGGGGTCTAGGGTGGCATCTGGTGAGGGCGAGTTAGGCTTGAACCCAGAACCACAAGGACACAGTGCCCTGTCTTGTGGGCCCCCAGTTCCTGCTCCGGCTGCCTCTGTGCTGTGTGTACCCGCACGAAGTGGCAGGTGGTGCTGTGGCCTTACACGCCTGCCAGGCCCACTGGAGGAAAGGGAAAAAGGCCAGACTTGTTGTTTTTAATTTGTTTACATTTTTAAATGTTTTATCGTAAGTACTACTTGTACATAGTACAGAATGAGAAGGGTACCGATGAGTAATGAGTATACACTGTCCCCACTCCCTGCACCTCTCCCCTGCTGGAAAGGTTTTTCCATTTGGTTCTGGAGATGGCCCAGGCTTGCACAGTGGTTATGGACCAGCCCTGTGGCAGCAAGCCATGTGCGTACAGGTTTCATGGTGCATGTGAACGGTACCTAGCACACGCACACTCTTCTTCCCCAGCTTTCCCAAGGTAATTTATCTTGCAGACCAGCCCATAGTACAATCCATGACACTAATTTCCCTTCTGTCCTTTATCTTTTAATTTGAATGTTTCTGTCTTACAAGGTTTGTGTATTCTCTGCTGCGGCCATACAGCACACAGCGTTCACCCTGTTGAGTGCACATTTCAGCAGCACGAGACATGCCCACGCTGCTGTCCAGCTGCCCCGCCCTCCACATCTGGAACTGTCCCGTGATCCCAGACCACACCTGCTTGTTCAGGAGAGACAGCTCGCAGGAGGGAGAGCCGTGTGTCTCTTGTCACTGGCTTGTTTCATTATGCACAATGGCTTAACGTTCATCTAGGCATATGTCAGAATTGTATTACTTTTGAAGGCTGAAAAATACCCCATTCTATCCATTCTCTGATCAACACCTGGGTTGCTACCCTCCCCCATGTATTTATTTATTTATTCGTTTAGGTTTTATGTAGTCCAGGCTGGCCTCAAATTTGCAGTGATCCTCCCGCTTCAGCCTCCCAAGTGCTGAGATTACAGGTGTGCACCACTGCACCTGGCTCCCCGTTTGCCTGTTGTGACCAGTACTGCTAGGGACATGGGCTGTGTACAATGGGTGTGGTGCTCCTGTTTTCAGTCACCGACACAGAGTCTCACCAAGCTTTCTGATCTTTGCCTACCGTATCACAGGGACAAGATGGTTTCTCACCACATTTCTCCAGAGACGAGTGCTCCTTGACCTCCGAGTTCAGTCCCACGTTCATCTAGAACCACTTCCCAGCCCGGCCCACTTCCACAGCTGCCCCACCCGCCCCACGCTGTGCAGCCTGCTCTGCTGTGTCCTCCAGAGTCGTCTGCATCACCAGGCTGAGATGGCAGCCCCACTCACCCTCTCCCGCAGAGGCCGAGGAGGGGAGCCGGTCTGGCCTCGGCTGTTTCTGGAGATGGTTCCCTGCAGCCCAGGTGAGCAAGTGGGCAGGGACATCATGTGCTCGGTGTGGCCCTGAGTCTCGGGGCTTCACGCATGGGTCTGTGCTCAGACTCCCTGGCCTAGGTTGTCTGGGGAGTCGGGGAGGTGGGCGGAGAGCAGGATTTGGACACACGTTTGTTCAGCAGGGATGTTTGCTTGCAGACCAGCTCGTCAAAAGCTTCCACAGGCCGGCGATGTGGCTCCATGGAGAGCACTTGGGCTGTGTGCGCGAGACCCTGGGTTCCCTCCCCAGCACCTCAAAGATAAAAACAAGCACCTCCTCAGGTAAGTCCAGTGAAACATCAAGTGTGTTTCCTAATAGCCTTTTTTTCTTTTTGCGATACTGTCAGTACTGGAGATTGAACCCAGAGCCTTCACAATAGGCTATGTCTCCAGGCCTTTATTTTATTATTTTTTTTTTATTTTGAGAAAGGGTGTCACTAAGTCACTAAGTTGTCCAGGGTGGGTTGGAACTTGTGACCCTCCTGCCTCAGGCTCCCAGAGTGCTGGCTTGACAGTTATGCACCTCCACACCCAGCTTTCCTTGTGGTGCTGTTTAAAGGTAGGGCAGAGAGGGCCGGGGATTTAGCTCAGTGGTTAGAGTGCTTGCCTTGCAAGCATGAGGCCCTGCGTTCGATTCCCGGTACCAAAAAAATATATATATATAATAATAATAATAAAGTAGGGCAGAGAAAAGGTTAGGACCCCTGCTTCTCTGTGGGGCTGGGAGGGGGCGCAGGTGTTCCTCCGAGCCGTCCTGTGAGCACCCCTTTCTTTGCATTTACCTGGACACATAAACCCGGGCCTGCCTCCCCCGCTAGCCCTGCACCGCCCAACCCAGGGCCTGTCTGCCTCTGCGTGGGACTCTCAGTGACTCTTGCTGCCCTGCAGGTCCAGCGAGCCCGTCCTGGCCTCCCCTGGGCAAAGCCTCAGCTGCCCGTCCCCCAGCTCCTGCAGACGCTGCTGAGCCTGGAGTCCGAGGGCCTCTGTGGCCCTTCCCAGCCTTTCTCCGCTACCTCACGCCCCTTCTCACTGGAAAGTAGGGACAGCACTGAAGAGACAGGAGAACATGAAGTGCGGGAGTCTCAGGTTCTCCTCGAACCCAGGAGTCCCTGTCGTCTACACAGCCAGCACGCATCCCTCGGAGGACAGACCCGCGGAGGCCTGGAGGGTCTGGCCGGGTGCCTGAGCTCCCGCCTGTCACGGCGGGCCTGCATGTCACCGTGGGCTGTGCTGCGTCCTGAGGGACTGGAGGGATGGCCCCACCATGGCGGCCACCTCTTCCTTTGCTTTCTTGGTGGTGCCGGGGACGGAGCCCGTGTCCTCACGTGCGCCGGTCAATCGCCAGCCTCTGAGCTGCACCCCAGCCTGGCTCCTACTTGGAGTCTGATGAAGCGAGGCACCTGGGACGCGTCACTGCCACCTCCTCAGCTGCCCCAGATCCTCCCCCCAGCTCAGTGCCTTGCGTCGGGTCAGGAGAGGATGCAGCCTGAGCCCCACCTGCGTCCCCACAGCCTGCAGAGGACAGCGGGGAGGACGTGGTGCTGCCACTTCTGCTTGGCGGTGGCGGGGCTGCAAGTGTGGCTGCCTGGGAGGGAGCTTGTTTACTTAGGAAAGAAGAAGCAGGAGGCTGTTCTTCCTCCCCAGGACTCGGTCTCTCACACACCCACACATGCACATATGCACACACATGTGTGCACATGCACACACGAGTGCATGCATTCCAGTGAGCGCGGTGCGTGGGCCACGGAAGAAAACACGGTCCCTCCCCAGGGCTCCTCCCAGTGCCGGTGCCATCTACAGAGGGCCGAGTGGACCTGGGTTGGATCCCGAGTCTGTCTTCTCCCCCCACAGCCCTCAGCCTGCACACAGACAGCAGCCCACCCTCCCAGGGCTCCTGGGGCCAGCAGGAAGATGTACACAACAACCCTTGGCGAACTGTGTTTTTAAAATGTTATTTGTATCTTGCTTTTTCATGGAATGGATTTGCAGAGGCCTAAAAATACATAAAATGGAGCTGGTGTGGTGGTGCACACCCATAATCCCAGCACTTCGGAGGCTGAGGCAGGAGGATCACAGTGAGTTCAAGGACACCCTGGGCTACATAGCAAGGCTCTGCTCAAACAAAAAAACAAAGCAAAACTGTATATACTTATGGCATACAGTAAAAGTGAGAGCAAAAGAAGGAGAAAGCAAGGCCATAAAGAATAGGAAATGAGGTCAGAGTGGCCCATGTGGGGCTCCAGGCGTGGGTGAGCTGGAAGGTGCTCTCTGAGCCTGCCAAAACGTCGTGTGGTGGTGGATTTCCAGTCTCTGTGTGGACACTGAGGGCTTTGGGGAGCTGAAGAGTTCTGGGGGCCCTGGGTCTCTGAGTGCAGGGACCGTCGCACCCCACCCTCAGCCCAGATGCCACTGCTAGAGTCCAAACTAAGATATACTTGAGCCTGGAGCAGCCAGATCCTGACAACCAGCCGTCTCCTCTGTCCCTGTCGTCTACACAGCCAGCATGCATCCCTCGGGGGACAAAGCACCTGCTTTCCGTCAGACACTCGGGAAAAAGAAAGCAGCTTCATATAAAAATGCACAAACCATAAAGTTCTTCCTCCCTCCCTCTTCCTTTCTTTGTATTTTGAGATGGGGTTCTGCCGTGTTGCCCAGGCTGGCCTTCATCCCGTGGGTTCAGGCAATCCTCATGCCTCAGCTTCCCGGGTAGCTGGAAAGACGGACAGGAGCCACTGCACCCGTAAGTTCCTCTTGGCAAATGTGCAATTTGATGGTTTTCAAGTCGTAACCTCTGGTGGCCAGCACCATGCTGCCCACCCTTCTTCACCCACAGGCTCCCCAGATCCTTCTCCGTTTCTCCCAGCCCCATTCTTGAGCCCAGGAGCTCTGGACTCCAGTTTCAGAAAGTCATCCCACATTCTCCACGTGTTCCACCTCTGCACCTGGATTCTCTACACTAAGAGCCTCGGCTGGGGAGGGTGCATGGGAAGCAAGCAGTGGAAAGCTGTGTATGCGACTGATCCCTGAAGTGCTGGCCACCAGCAGATGGGCCCCAGGTCCCAGGCCGGTGCGGTGGGGACCCAAACCCAGCTCCTTCACACTAGAACAATTGGGCCACTTCGCCACCATGGCCCTGGAGTCTCCCTATTTTTTTTCCCAGTGCTGGGGTTGAACCCAGGACCTGGCTCATGCCAAGTAAGCTCTCTACCACTGTACTGCATTCCCAGACTTTTCCATTCAGTTTCTTTCAGAGACAGGGTCTAAGTTGCCCAGGCTGGCGTTGAATTTATAATCCTCCTGCCTCAGCCTCCCAGGTAGCTGGGATCGTAGGCAGGTGCCATCTCCTCCAGCAGATTCCCTCCATGCCGAGGACCTTGGAATCCAGAGCTCAAACAAGAGCATCCCACCTGGGCGCAGGGAAGGACCCCGAGGGATTGCCATGTCCTGACAGAGTGTCACGCGGGTGGCTCGGACTCCCCAGGTGAGGGCAGACGGAGTGTAGACTCTGAGACTGCCAAGCCTGGTCAGGGAGCTCAATGCCGCTCGCTCACAGCTGCAAACCGCACGAGAGGCTGGCAGTGCAGAGGGGGTGGTGCGGGTGGGTCCCAGGTGCCGGTGCCATCCTGGTGGCAGAAGCCCCTGGAGTTCCAGAGCCCCACCAGGGCAGGCCTGGAGCTCCATCCCAGCTCCACTGGCACAGCTAAGCCAAGTGCCTCCGAAAACCTCTGCAGGCTGAGTGCATGCGGTCAGCTCCTTACACTCCGCTGAGCAAAACTGGGTGGGAAGGCCCCACCCAGGACGTGGTCCAGGACGCTAACGCTGGGCCGGAGGAGGGGATGTGGCTGGGCTGGGTGTCTGAGGACAGGAAAGACCCCACACCCAGGCTCCTGCTGCCCCAGGCCACGACCCAGTGACAGGGAGTCCTGGGAGCGGCGGGGCCCAGGGCTGAGCAGGAAATGGCAGTTTCTGCACCTCTAGGGACAGAGGGCTGAAGGGCCAGGCCCCAGCTTCCAGGGGACCAGGTGTGGCCAGCAGTGTCACTGGTGTGGTCCCTTCCCCAGCCACACAGCGCCGCTCATGGGCCATTCGTAATGCCCACGTGCCCAGCTGCCCTGCGCTGTGCGTTCTAGAGGGGCCGGGAGTGGAGTGAGGTCACTGCAGCAGGCTCCTGCAGACTTGGGGGCTGGTGATCACTCATGGTGCCATCACCCCATGAGGCCGGGTTCAGGGTCACGATGACACCCGGATGTCCACCGCAGGCCCCCGCGGGACGGGCAGGCAGCGAGGCTGGCACAGGGTCCCTTGTCCTTGGGGCCTGCCCACCCTGTCCCCGCCTCCTGGCCGCCGGCTTTTGTTTCCCTGTGACTGGGAAATGGCTGAAACCTGGCGTCTCACCCAGACAATGGAGGCCGCTCTGGATCCCGCCGCTCCACACGCCCTAGTAATTGAAGACAGATTTCTGGGCTTGGGTTGAGAGTGACATTCTAGCTGCAGTCATAGGCCTGCCGTGAGTGGAGTGTGTGTGTGCTCACATGTGTATGCATGAGTATGCAAGTGTGTACTGTTTCATTGGGTTTCTTTTTTTTTTTTTTTCTTTTCTTCTTTTTCCTTATTTGAGGCAGGATTGCCCTCTGTAGTTCAGGCTGGCCATAAACTCACTATGTAGTCACGATGGCCTCAAACTCTTGGTGCTCCTCCTGCCTCAGCCTCCCGAGTGCTGAGATTACAGGCGTGTGCTGCCACGCCCAGCTTCATTGGGTTTCTTTGCTAGTACACATGTGTGTCTGAGTGCATATGTGTGTATTTCTCACCTGTCCTCTCCACCTTCCCCAACAGAGGGAACTTCTAGTACACCCGCGGCCACCTTTACCCTCCCCACCAGATAATACTTCAGAGGTGCCTGCTGAGAATGGGAGCCGGGCAGGCAGCGCATCTGAGCCCCACACTCGGAGATGCATGAGGTGGGAGAATTGCAAGTTTGAGCCCAGCTTGGGCAATTTAGCAGTTTAGTGAGACTATGTTTCTGAAAAATAAATTTTTTTTTAAATTTAAAGGGCTGGGGATGCAGCTCAGTGGAAAGACCATGGATTCAATCCACAATACTGCAAAAGAAAAGATAAAAAAAGGAGTGTGGTTCAGAGAGATGGCATTAAGAACAGGTGTGGACTCAGCTATTGTCTCTGCCGTGGGACCACCGGTCAGGCTCGGCTTGGACTCTCGCCAGGTGTTGACGGGGCTCCTGTCTGGGCACTGGGGCAGACGTGCCGGATCAGAGCCCAGGAAGAAGGTTCTCCCTGTCGCACTGGTGTCTTGACGCTGGCTGAAAGCCGGCTCAAAGCTGTCCTCTCCCTGTGTGGCCCTGAGTTCCAGGGCTCTCCCTGCTCCCCATCCCGGCCCCGAGCAGGCTGCTCACTGGGTGGTGACTTCACCACCACGGCCACCCCTGTGATCAGCCCTTGGGAAAGTGTTTGCCAGAGCCACTCAAAGCTGGGCCCTGGCCTCTCCTGGGCAGACACGTGGAGTGTGGACAGGGACTGTGCGGCCAACATCAACTCTGCAGCTGTCTCCGCAGTGGCCAGGGCCAGGGCTGTGCCGAGGACGCGGCAGGTGGCTCGCTGACATGTGGAGGTCGAGGTTTCCGCCTGATGGAGGATGAACTCTGAGCCCTGCACACCTTGTCCACGGCGGGTGGTTCCGGGGTCCCAGACCCAGGTCAGAGGGCACTCTGCCCCCTCAGCTTCCTCAGGCTTCCTGATCCTCTTGTTCACTTAGTTTACGTAATGTCTCTCCTGTGTGTGATGGTGACTGTCACATTAATAATATTGTCATGGGGCACCCAGGAAATATAAATAGTCCCATGTTAGACAGGGTGTCGCCATATAGTTCAGGTTGGCCTTGAATTAGTGGCACTCCTCCTGCCTCAGCTTCCCAAGTGCTGGGATTATACCTGTGTACAACCGTACCTGGATTCGAGCAGGCCTTCTGAAGCTGTTTATGTCCAAGTAACCTGAGATTCAGAAGCGTTGTCCTACTCAAGGCTAAACATCTGGTAAGAGGCAGGGCTGCTGTCAATCCCAGGTCTCTGGCCCACTGCAAAGCCCGACGCTGAATACACAGCACGTGCCTTGGGAGCCCCAGACCTGGGCTGGTCAGCACAGCTTCCTCTCGGGCAGTGAGGATGGGGGTAAAGAGAGGTCCTGGCTGTGAGCATCCTCCATGTTGGAAGAAGGACAGGCTGCTAATGGCAGCAGGGTCCCTGAGCAGTCTACAGAGGAGAGGACTTCAGAAAGCTTGGGGCGGGCAGTGATGTAGACCCCGCCACTGGGATTCAGTGGCAGTGGGGACACGGGACTGGCTTGCTCCAGTAACCTTTATCCCCTGCACCCCATCCCTCTGAGCAGGCCAGCTCTTAAAATGGGCAGAACTAGCTGGGTACAATGGTGCACATCTGTAATCCCAGGACTCGGGAGGCTGAGGCAGGAGGATCCCAAGTACATAGAAAGACCCTGTCTCAAAAACAAAAACAAATGAAAAACAACAACAAAAAACATCGGCAGGGGGCTGGGGATTTAGCTCAGTGGTTACAGTGCTTGCCTTGCAAGCACAAGGTCCTGAGTTCGATCCCCGGCACTAAAAAAAAAAAAAAGTTAAAAAAAAAAAAAACATCGGCAAGACTTGGGACAAGAATCTAAATAAAAGCCCACAAACAAAATTTCTAAATATTTAAAAATTGTAAATTAGGCAAACTTTGATTAAATACAGTGTACCCTGTCTTCTTACCTCTGAGCTGCCCTCTGGCCCCACCTCCAGGGACCACTGAACCCCTGGGCAGGGCGCAGGGGCTTGTCTGCCCTGGAGAGGAGGGGATCCTGAGGACTGGGAGGGGCCAGGAAAGGGTTGGGGAGCTTGTGAGACCCTCACTTCTGCGCAAAGGTCAAGTGACACCGAAGAACCAAATAATAAAGATAAAGAGTATTGTGACACCGTATTCGAAAAGTCAAAATTAATGCAACAATCACATGATAAAAAATCACAAATGTTAACAAAGACAGGATCAGTCCTCACCCTGTCAGGCTTCAATATGGTTCCAGGACCCAGAGCACACTGTAGACAGGAGAGAGCTGGGGCCGTGCGGGCCCTTGAGTGGAGATGGGGAGTGTCCTACAGAAGCTTGAAGGGCCTCAGACCAGGCCCAGCATGGGGACTCCCTAGAGGGAAGCAAGAGGCCTATGCAGACCTGAAAGAGACGCGGTTGAAGTCCTGGGAGGGAAGACATGAAGGCCAGGTCCCAGACGCTCAGGGAGAGACAGGGAGCCCAAATCCCAGCTAGTCGAGAGGCTGAGGTAGTTGGGTCTCAAGCTGGGACAACTTGGTGAAACCCTGTCCCAAAATTTAAAATAATAGAAAAGGGCTGGGATGGAGCTCCATGGCAGAGTAATCTTGGGTTCAAACCCTAGTACGTGGCAATGGGGGGGCAGGAGGGGGCTGGGGTGGGGCTCGGTGGTGGAGCAGCCCTGGGGTCCATCTCTAGCACAAAAGATGAAGAGGAAGGAGAGGGAAGGAGGGTGCAGGGTTAATGGTTGGAAAAGGAGGAGGAGGAGGAAGAGGAGCAGGACTGGGCCAGCTGGCAGGACCAGAGACAGGACCAGGGCGCGGGGCAGGACAGCTCGGGCCTGATGGAGGATGCTGTGCACACTTACTAAGGCAGCAGAGGAGGAGGAGGGGACAAAGCTCTGGGCTGCTCCCATCTCCTCCGCCAACTCAGTTCCATGGTGGGGGTGGCAGTGTCCTCCCAGGTCTTGCCACCCCCTCCCTGAGGGACCACACAGCTGACTGGCGAGGCATCTCCACTGCAAAGATGTCAGTGTGTGCCCCGCCTTCCACCCGGTGTTGGGGGGCTAGGGTCACCGGCCTTGGGGGGCAAGGGGTGGTGGGACGTGCGGTGTTCTCATCCTCCCAGACTCATCCTGGGAGCTCGGGGAGCCCGGCCGGCCTGCCCTGCTGAGCTCCCACTCCTGTCCGCACCCAGGATCCCAGAGGAGAGAGTGTGGGATTTTCAGGGCTCCCCAGGATGGGAAGCGTGGAGGTCGCTGTCATAGCCGAGGGCCAGCCCAGTGAGGTGGAGGCGGTGAGGTGCAGGGCAGACCTGGGACCCAGTGTCTCTACCCCTCCCAGAAACTCAGTTTTCTCACCCTAAGGGAAGGCGCTAAAGCACCGCACAGGACTGTTAGAGGAATTTGATGAGATGCTATTCCTGAAGTGCTGCTGCCACCATCTGGGTAAGGACAGCTCAGTCCCCAGCGCACCATGACAGGGTGCCAGGGCTGCAGGTGGCCCGGCCAGGCAGCCGTGTGCCTGAAGTGCCTGGGGCGGGGACGCGGCACTGCGGGGTGGCTGCAGCCGCTCCTCCTGCAACTCAGCGGCGCGCTGGCCAAGCCACAGCAGCTGCTCATGTGGCCGCCCCACAGGTGGCCTCCTCACCAGCTCTGCCTGTGACCACCAGGGAGGGCCAGTGGGCACAGGGGTCTGAGACTCGAGCGTGTGAGCACCGGGGGCTACGCGGGGGGTGCACCCTGGCTGGGGGTCCTCGTGTGTCCCCGACACATGCACATGCATGTCAGGCCTGCGTCAGAACCATCAGCGATACGCCTCGCACGGCAGGACAGCCGGGCCCCTCAGAAGTGCCCTGAGGAGAGTGCCTCGTCCGACCCCGACCCTAAACCCTGCTTAGCCCTAACTCTGAGCCCGGCCCTCAGCCCGTCCCCACTGGGCTGAGCAGGGCGAGGGTGGCCTGGCACGTGTGAAGCTGGGCCCAGGCCCCCGCGGGGTGTGCCATGGCGTGTGTGTGGTGACAGACTGCCCGTGACGCAGGGAGCAGCAGAGGAGGGACCCTGCGGCTGCGGGCAGCAGGGCTGATGCGGCCACGGACGGGCCTGAGACCCAGCCACGCCGACCCTCGCGGCCTCAGATCAAGCATCATTCTTTCTCACTTTTCCTTAAGAGACGGGGTCTCAGGCAGGCGTGCTGCACACCTGTGATGCCAGCACTCGGGAGACTGAGGGAGGACTGCGAACTCTGGGCTACCTAGGAGAGATCCTGTCTCAAATACATGAGTACATAAATAAACAGGAGCCAATCTGTTTTCCAAATATGATATGTTTTATAATTTTTTTAAAGTTAAGGAAGTGTAAATTCATTAAAATGTTCGAACGTTTCCATGCTTTTTCACAACATCCTCCCCACATGCTGAAGAAGAGCAGGGTGGGCCCAGGACAATCAGGCCACAGTGTTCTGGCTCTGTACTGTTCCGAGCCGGCCCAGCAGCTGTGCGGCTGTGCTGGGAGTGGAGGGAACAGCCCGGGTCACAGTGAGCAGCGGCCACGGCTCCCGGGGACCCGCTGGAGACGCACCGTCTCGAGGTCACAGATGGCGGCCACCCAGGCGTTTCCGGTGTGGCCGAGGCTTAGCACCCAGTGCCATCGCAGGGCGGGTGTGGGCTGTGTGGAATGAGGCCGACTCCCTGCAGCCACCTGTTCCATGTCACCGAGGCGCTTTCCACAGATGCCCCTCTGACGGCAGCGGCCCGGCTGTCCCCAGCCTCTGCCCCCACCCGGCTAACAGCCGCACCCACCCAGCAGCTGCAGGACCCACCGGCTGGGATGAGGTGTCCGGCCTGTCGCTGTGGGATGCTGCACTCAGGCCACCCGGGCACAGACCCACCACAGCCGGACAGGATGGCCCCTGGCCCCCATCCAGGCCACCCTCACAGGCCCAGCGCTGCGGGACTCCTGTCCGGGAGGGGCCGGTGAAGGCCGGCAGGAGGCCGAGAGGAGGTGGGGGCCCCGGGAGAGAGGAATGGGGGAGAGGCCGGGCAAGGAGGCCAGGCTGCTCCGGCCAGCACCGCACGGCACAGGCGTCGGCGTGACACAGGCCTGGCCCTCGGGCCTCAGCCTCCCGGGGAGACAGGCGGCCGGGCGTCTGCACCCAGAGCAGCTTCTTGGTGCCCTCGACACAGGCTTCCCGTGCCTGTCACCCACCCCACAGCCCCGCCTTCCCGGAACGGGTCCTGGGTACATTGGTTCACCTTGTAGTCAGCCCTGTGTGTCCCCCATGTGTGTCCCAGAGAGGGGCTCCCAAGGACAGCAGGCTGGTCACTACCATCACACGAGGCGCTGCACCGGGAGGGAAGGTGTCCCCATCATCCGGGGTCCCGGAGGCGGGTGCTATGGCCTCCCCCAGCCTGCTTTCTCCTCCTCAGGCAGCCAGACCCGGAGCAGGGAGGCCCTGGACAGGGGTTCCCGGGCCGCCACCCTGCGACACAGCTGATCCCAGCCCTCGATGCTCCTCGAGATGTACCAGCCTGGGTGTGCTCCTGCCCCTGCCCTCCCAGGCCCCGGGCAACCTAAGTTGGCAAGGACCCTGTGCCATGCTGGGGACGCTCAGCAGTTCGGGGCTGGTGGCAGGAGAGCCCCGCTTCCCCTTCCGCCACGGCCTGTTGGGTGGCACCTGCCCAAGCCTGCCAGCCCAGCCCCACCATCGGCGTGACCCACAGGACAGGCTCAGTCCCCCCTGGAGAGGCTGAGAAATGGATGCCAGCCCCACGGCTAGCTGCAGAGCTGGATCCCCACACCAGGATTTTTTGTTTCTCAGTGCTGTAACCTTTTGTGCCACAACTCATAGCAGCGCCAGCTTACAACCAAACCCAGGCTGGAGGCGCAGCCTACATCAGGATTGCTACGTGTGGCTGAGCAAGTTGGATGCTGCACAAACTCTGGAGGTCTCAGTAAACGGCTGCCCCAGACCTGGTGTCACATAGAGAGCACACGTGGGACCCTATAAACTGGTCCAGGGAGTCCAGACTCAGGGCACAGACCCTGGCTCTTGACAGGGTCCTGACAGAGGAGTCAGAGAGCTCAAGGCCAAGTGCCAGGAGGGGTCTCCACGTGGCTCCAGAGGGCCAGGGGTCAGGAGGGGTCCCCGGAGGCATCCCTGGGACCTCGGGGGTCTCTGCTGAGATTTAGACAGCACACCACCTCCCCCAGAGCTCTGCACGCTCACACGCGTGCACTCACACTCACACGCACCCGCACACACGTGGGCACAGCTGCTTGATCGGGTCTGCAGTTGCCGGGTCACAGGCACCCTGCCCGGCCTCCTCCTGTGACCCGGCTGGCAGGGACGTGATGCTGCAGTCGTCGGCCGTCACTGCCGGGCGGAAGGGCACAGAGGGTGGCCTGCAACGTTCCCTCGCCACCGTGCCTGTCCCCAGGCGTGTGTGTGGCCGTCTCCTGGTTCTGAAGACTGGGGCCGGGATGGAAATGACACCGGGTCGGGGCGGTGGCTCAGACATGCCCTGAGGAGGTCAGGTGAGGTTGATGTCACGCTGGGATCTGCCTGGCTCTGCACCCCGCGCAGCCGGCATCTACACTCACCACGCCACAGTGCACGCCTCTGGAGGCGACAGCCCCTCTCATCTTCGGAGGCTGGGCCTGCTGCTCCTTCTGCACCGAAGGCCCGACCTCTCTCCCGACCGCCCTGTGTGTCGTTTGTGTGACGATCTGTTTATGTCCCTCGGCTCAAGGAGAGCACTTGCCTTGCACGCGCAGGGCCCCAGCTTCATACTGGGCGCTGCCTCTACAATGAGGGCAGCCCTCGTGCCCTGCTCATCGCCAAATCTCCGGCGCCGGCGCCCAACAATGCTGCTTCACCAGTGATAGAGTGTGGCAGGCGTGGTGGTGCACAGCTGGAACCCAGCACTTGAGAGGCTGAGGCAGGAAGGTCACCACGAGTTCGAGATCAGCTTGAACTCTTCAGTGACCCCTGTCTCAAAAAGCCAAAAACAAAAAACAAAAAAAAAAAACTAGGCCAAACGCTGTGTGTAGCCAGGGACTGAATTTGTGCCCACCTCACAGTAAGTACCAAGTACGATTTCAGGCCGGGGGTATAGTTTGGTGATACAGCATATACCTAGTGTGTCCGAGGCCCTGAGTTCAATCCCCAGGACACAAAAAAGCCAGAACAAAAAACTTCACTGAGCCAACATGTGAATGACTTAAGTAGCATTTACTGAGCACTTATTATGTGCCGGGCCTTTTCAAACCCCAGCAGAATCAGTTTGTTTCATCCTCAGGGTCACTGCACAGGTGGTGCCGGAAGATGAGGACCTTGCTCTGGTCAGGGCTGCGGTAACTGGGGTGGAGCCTGAGGTGCTGGTGCCTTGCAGGTCCCGGGAACAACAGCCCTGGGTTGTGTGGTGGGGCCTGGGGGTGGGGACACTCTTTAGGGCCCCAGCAGGATCTTTCTTCTTCCTCTTTCTTATTTTGCAGTGCTGGGATGGAACCCAGGGCCTCCTCTGAGCCAGGTTCTGCCCAGAGCTGCACCCACTGGGCTGAGCAGGAGCCAGGGTGGAGAATCCTGAGCTCTGACCCCTCTCTGCCCTCTGCTCCCCAAGCCTGGACACAAAGGTCTCTATGAGCCATGGTTGCCCCAGCTAGTGGACCGAAGGAAGACACAGTGGGATCGCCACACACCCAGTGCCTCCTGTGAACAGTGGCCAGCATCCTCCCTGCACCTTCTACCTGCCATTCCTGCTGTCCCCACCATCCCTGCTGCCAGCCCACTTGATGGTCTCTCCCTCACATCCCAGAGGAAACAGAGAGACAAAGGAGCCCCCTTCCTCCCTGCCCACCCTCTGGTCCTTCAGGCCTCCGTAGAAGAGGAGGACAGAGCTCCCCGGGGGGCCCTGGCTCCAGCTGTCTTGTCCCCTCCTCTGACTGAGGCAGGGCTGGTGATTAACCGGGTTAATTACACCCAGCTGTTTCCGACTGGCGCTGGCCCACCCGCCCACAGAGCTGCAGGCAGTAGCGCCCTGGAGGCTTCTGACCCCTGCCTTGGCCAAAGGGAGGCTGCTGTCCTCCGGCCCTGTCCCCTCATCGTTCCCATTCCGTCCTGCTCATACTTTACCCACATTGCTCCCCACAACCCCCTCTCTCCTGCTCTGCCAGGTCAGGGTGACATCCAGTCACCCCGACCCACAGGACCCTCTGGGGGTGCTGATTACAAGACCAGGCTGGGAGGCTACAGCCTTTGAGAGCTCTGCTTTGAACGAAAAGCCGGGGCCTCAGCCCCGGCCAAGCCAGATCCTCTCTGGGCCCCAATGGGAAGGAGGAGGTGACGTCCTGGGCCACTGTCCCACACATCCCATTTTGTGGTCTTACTGCTTTTGCCATAGCTCTTCCGGGCCTCAAACCTGGGGCATCCAGATGGCTTGGAGGAGCCACTGGAGTCTCGGACTATGAGCTGGGAGGGAACAGAAGAGGACAGGAGGGGCAGGGGCAGGGCTGGGCAGCTAGATGTGACAGACCCAGCCCTTGTTAGCAGCTTTAAAGCCCAGGAGAGGCGGCTGCATGTGCCCTGCTCACGCAGGCCAATGACATTTCTGTCCTAATCAGAGGAGGGAGTGAGGACAAACCCACCACCACCCAAAGGGGCTCGAGGCTGGCACCCAGAGTCAGGGGACAGGAAATCACGCCAGGCTGTGAAAATGGCAGTCGTAACAGGTGGCCAAGCCCCCAGAACAGGACAGTCTTTGATCCGCTCCTCCTCTCCGGAATTCACAGACAATTCATGAACTTCTGTGCTCTGTGCAGCCCACAGCTCAGGCCGCAGGACGGCCTCGCCTGGGCGCCATGCTGGCCTTCTCCAGGGAGGATTTGGGGTGGGCTCCCCCCTCAAGCCCAGGCCTCTCCACATGTGGCCAGGCTGCCAGTCCCCCTGTCCTCTCTTCTCTTTCCCTTCTGGCCACAGTGCGCTGCATGGTCACCCAGTGTCACTGGCAGCCTGGTAGCTTCTCTCCCAACCCCCTTCTGGAGCAGAGGTGGGGAGATTGGAGACAGGAGGCAGCTGGTGACTAGGCCAGAAACCCAGCAGATGGGGGCTGGAAAAGAGCTGGGAGTGGGGGAGTCCAGCACCCTCCTACTCATGCAAGATTGGGTGTTCAGCTGGGTGTGGTGGCACAGGCCTATAATCCCAGCATTTGGGAGGCTGAGGCAGGAGGATCGCCATGAGTTCAAGGCCAACCTAGACCACATAGCGAGCCCTTGTTTTAAAAAACGGAAGTGTGGGGGCTGGGGACTTAGTTTAGTGGTACAGCACTTGCCTAGCAAGGGCAAGGCCCTGAGTTCCATCCCCAGCACCCAAACAAACAAACAAAAACATAAAGTGTGTTCACAGTCTGGCCATTTTTTTCCAGGAGAAGACCCATACATTTTTCAGATTTTTGGAGTCACTGCCACCCCTGAAGTTTTTTTCCTGTACTGGGGATGGAACTCAGGGCTTCATGCATACAAGGCAAGTGCTAGACTGCTAAGCAACATCCAAGGTAATTTAGATCAGGGACACACGCTGCACCCAGCAGCAAGGGGCACAGTGCTGCATGCCTGTAATCCCTGCACCCTGGGAAGCTGAGGCAGGAGAATCACAAGCTCCAGTCCAGCCTGGAAAATTTAGCCATTTAATAAGACTTTGTCTCAAAATGTTAAAAAAAAATGCATAAAAAGAGCTGAGGATTCAGTTCAGTGCAAAAAAAAAAAAAAAAGTGGGGTTGTCGATTCTCTGAAACAGAAGGAACGTGGTCTTGGGCCCCTGTGTGTGTGTCCCCACCACCCAGAACAGTGGTCCTTCTAGAATCCAGGGAGGTCTGTAAGAGTTTCTTGCAGAGACCCAGAAACCCTCACACTTCAGGGACAGAGAAGCAGCTGGTCTGCGAAAACACTGCGGCTCCGAGAGGCAGAGGCAGCGACAGGCTGCTCCCAAATGGGCCTCTCACAGGAGGAGGGTATGTGTGGATGGAGCAGGGTCCAAGGCGGGAGCGAGGGGCTCGGGAGGGGGAGCAGACCCATCAGGAAGCAGGGAAAGGCAGGGCTCTAGGAGGATGCTGTCTACCAGGGGCTCAGGGAAGGGACCCTGCCTGCCCCCTCTGCAAGCCCGAAGCCTCACTGCCCTGAGGGAGGGACGAGCCTGCTCAGGTACCAGACCTGGTGCTGCACACACGTATCCAGCCCAGGTTGGGGGTTGCTTTGTTTGTGGCACTGAGCATTGAAACCAGGGTGCTGTGACTGAGCACCACCCCCATCTTGAGACGAGGCTCACTAAATTGCCCAGGTGGGACCTATACTTGCCATCCTCCTGCCTCAGCCTCCCCCAACGCTGGGATTACAGGCATGCGACGCCCCATCCTGCCAAGCCTCCATTTTTAACTGGGTTTTCAGGGTGCAGCCTGGAGCTGGGTCGTCAGGTTGGCGTTCCTGCACACCAGTCCTCCCCACACTGGTCTAAAGCTGCCCTTCTTCCAGGAGTTGTTCATTAAGGAGCCAAGGAGCAGGGAGTGTGGACAGTGCCCCACTACTGTCTCTGACGTAAATGGCCCCTGGTCCCCTCGAAGAAGGGGAAGGGCTGGGGCACAGCTTGGGGGGAAAGCTCTTGCCTGGCATGGGAGGGGCTAGCTGGGTTCCACCTCCAGCACCACAGAAATGTGTGAGAGAGAGAGAGAGAGAGAGAGAGAGAGAGAGAGAGGGAGGGAGAGGGAGGGA
>PVJO010026329.1:0-21366 GCA_004026905.1 Hystrix cristata
AAAAAAAAATGCCATGACAAGAATCAGTAAATAACTATTAGTAATAATACTCAATGTAAATCGTCTTAACTCTCCAATCAAAATATACAAACTGACAGATGGGATCAAAAGATCAAAAGCCAATTTGTTGCCTCCAAAAAACATACCTCATCCACAAATATACACGTGACTGAAACTGAAAGGATGGAAAACGATACTGCATGCAACAGGAGCCTAAAAGCAAGCAGGAGAGGTTATTCTATTTTCAGACGAAATGAACTTCAAGCCAAAACTGATTAGAAGAGACAAAGAATGTCACCACATATTGCTAAAGGGAACCATTCAGCAGGAAGAGTTAATAATTGTAAACATACCTATACCAACTGTTGGTGTACTCAATTTTGTGAAACATAAACTACTTGACATAAAGGATAGATAGACACAAAACAGTCGTAGTGGGGGGGGTCTTCAATACCCTATTCTCACAAATAGACAGGTCAACCAAAGAAAAACATAACAAAGAAAGACTTGAACCATACCACTGAACAAATGAACTCAACAGATATCTACAGTGTTTCATACAATAACAACAGAATACATATTCTTCTCAGCAGCCCATAGAACTTTCTCCAAAATAGACCATATCTTAGGTCACAAAGCACACTTCAGTAAATACAAAAGAATTCAAACAATCTTCTGGACACTATAAGATCACAGAGGAATGAAACTAGAAATTAATAGCAAAAGAAAACAAAAAGCACTAGGCAAACTCATGGAGATTAAATAATACATTTTAAAATAATGGGTCACAGAATAAATCAGGGAAGAAACTAAACAGTTCCTAGAATCAAACAACAATGGTAGTAGAACATACCAATACCTGTGGGACACAATCAAAGCAATCATATAAGAGAAGATTTTATCTGTAAATGCCTATATTATAAAATAGAACAATTTCAAATAAATAACCTAATGATGCATCTCAAGACCCTAGAAAAACAAGAGCAATCCAAATCCAAAACTAATAGAAAGAAATTAAAAAGGATCAGGGTGGAAAATAATGAAATTGAGACTGTAAAAAATACAAAGGATCAATGAATCACAGAAGTTGGTTCTTTGAATGATTAAACAAAATAGACAAAGACTTAGGCAAATGTATCAAAAGAAGGAAAGAAAAGACACGTGTCAGTGCTATTAGAAATGAAAACAGTGAAATCACAAAGGATATCATTAAAATTCAGAGAATAAGAAACTATTTGGAAAACTGACATTTCAAAATAAGTTGGAGAATCTAGAGGAAATGGATAAATGCCTAGACACATATGATTTACCAAAATCAAACCCAGAAGATATAAAACTCTGAACAGACCAATAATAGGCAACGAAATAGAAGCAGTAATAAAAACTCTACCAACTAAGAAAATCCCAGGCCCACCACTGAAATGGATTCACCACTGAATTGTCCCAGAACTTCAGAGAAGACACCAATACTCCTCAGATTCTTTCATGAAACTGAAAGGGAAGAAACACTGCTAAACTAATTCCTTCCAGTATTACCCTAATACCAAGAGAACGCTACAGGCCAATATCTTTAATGAACACAGATGCAAAACCCCTCAACAAGATACTTGTAAAAAGAATGCAACCAATCATTAAAAAGACCATACATCATGCCTGAGTCAACTTCATCACAGGGATGCAAGGATGGTACAGAGTACGTAAATCAATAAATGTATTACACCACATAAACAGAAGGATAAAAATGACATGAATACCTCAATAGATGCAAAAAATGCCTTTGACATCATCCGGTATCCATTCATGATAAAAAAAAAAACCCTGACAAAAATAGGTATAGGAGGACCTTAACTCAAAGAAATAAAAACCATTTCTGACAAATGCAAGCCAACATCATGCTAAATGGGAAACAACTGAAAGCATTCCCTCTAAAATCAGAAAAGGGACTGAGGTGTCCACTTTCACCCCTCCTGTTCAATATAGTACTCAAAAGTTTAGTCAGAGCAATCGAGCAAAAGAAAGAAATAAAAGAGATATGAATAAGAAAGGAAGAATTCAAACTTTCTTTATTTGCAGATATGATCCCTCATATAGAAAACTAAAAAACAACAGAAGACTCTTAGCGCTAATAAATTCAGCAAAATGGCAAGAAACAAAACCAACACAAAAATCAACAGCGTTCCTATATACTATTAATGAACCTACCGAGAAATAAATCAGGAAAACCCCTTTCACAATAGCTTCAAAAAAATTAAATGCCTAGGAATCATCCTAAATAAGGTAAGAGATCTTTATGACAAAAACTATAGTACTTGCAAGAAGTAGTAGAAGGCCTGCCTAGCATGTGCAAGGCCCTAAGTTGGACACCCAGCACAGAGGGGAAAAAAGGTAGCAGGAAGGAGTTTGCAAGTTTCCTCACAAAGAAACAGTAAATGCTTGAAGTGACAGATATGCCAAAATTACCTGGGTTGATCATTACATACTATATACGAGTATCAAAAATCACTGTATCCAATGAATATGTACAACTACTATGTGTCAATTTAAAAAAAAAAGAAAGAAAGAACAGTATTTCAAACTGAGCTCTGCTTTTTCATAAAGAAAGCTGCCAAAACCCAAGCTTTGGTTGGATGGGTGAACAGCAGCACAGGCAGGCTTGGGGCCTGGGGCTGGAGGGAGCCTTACCAGGTTGAGCGCATCACAGTGGTCAATGCGGCGGTGCGCTGTATTCAGGTCACCCAGAATGATCACATGGCTGAAAAATACAACTTGGGATTGTCAACTGGATATTCAAGAAAGGAAGAAATAGTCCTGCACCATATACTTTTTCTCAGGTTCAAGGGTTCAGATCGCTGATCCCTAACACTGAAGCTTTAGCCAATAGTTACTCTACTTTTAGCCGCCTACATCTCCCATTTTGCCACAACCTGAATGTCTTTCACACCTGACCAACCAGTCGGAGCTCTAAAGGTTATACTGTTCCCTGTTTAACATGACCACCTCAGTGATCTCTACCTGATGCCATCTTTCTGTTCCTTCAAAGCTGACCTCAAGGTACTACTTACTTCCTCTTGGAAGCACCTACAAGTTCTCTAACCTACCCTTACTTCCCTGTCCCTTTCTGGAACAAAACTTTCCTTTGTTCCCAGGTACTTAACCACTCTCATCTTACTTAATCCTTTTGACTATACTGTAAGGTAGAGATTCACACACTTACTTGACAAAAAACATGGGCAGGGCTACCTTGTGGGTCAGTAAGTTAAAGGAGTAGCCAAGATAGGTACTTAGAGCACAAACCCCATGTTTGTTTCACTTTCTCTTATTCTTACAGCTCTTAAGAAAGTAGGCATAGCACAATTACACTGTGCGGGAACTCAAAGATTCCATATCTCTTCCAGTGAAGTGTGATGCACGGCTGGGCACCCAGTAGAAGCTCAAGGAAGCCTTGCCGCTCAACTTGCAGTACCTGCCAGCTGCCAGAAGGGCTTCTGCTCGGATCTGCAGCAAGCGATAGAACTGCATCTTAAAGGTCAGTCGTTCAGGCTTCTCAGGGTCCACACGGGGGCAGTACACATTAATTAGGGTCAAGGTCCTCTCCTTCCCTTCCTGTGATCTACAGAGAATAAATACCCCAAAGGAGTCAGTTTGAAGTCTCCCTTTCTGTACCTACACCATGTAACTCCCCCTTAATAACTGTCCACAGTATACAAGAGAAGGGGTTAGAGAGACATGAATGAGTAGACACCTATGAGACTTGGGGACAGACTACAGGTGAGGCAGGGTCATGTAGGATGACACCCAGGCAAACCAGGTGATAATGCTACCACCGAGGAAAAACCGCTCATTCAGAAACAGCAACTTGGGGCAATGAGTTTGGCACTGGTTAAGTTACTTTTAAGATACCTGTGGTAATGAGACCATCAGGCCAGTCCCCCACTGCAGAAATAGAAACTGAAGGCTCAGACAAGAACATGATTTGTCAGGGTCAAATAGTAAGCAGCCCAGCCAGGACTAGAGTCCAGCAAAGCCAAGTTTGGGTACTTTCTAGTGAATCCATGTTTATAGGGCAAATCTCAGAATTTCCACACTAAGAATAAAATCAGCAATGCTTAGCGGTAGGGGCATATGGGCTATTACCGGATCTTGTGTTGTGTAAGGAGGGCCCGGCCTTCACTATCCAAAGCCCGGAGCTCCTCCTGGGTGAACTCATCCATATTTCCATAGCAACCCACGTTTCCATTCTGGGTGGCAAACAGGCCACTCAGGCCTTCTTCAGCAGCCACTGGGGTAGCGCTATCCTTACAGAAGGTGGCTACACCTGGGGACAGAGAGGGTACTCTAAACAGGACTGGCAGTGAACAGTCTCCAATTATCCCCACTAGTTACCTGATTATCTTTATAAAATGTGATTCTTTATTTTTTATGTATTGACAACTCTCTCAGGGGTCATATATAGATGGCTCCCTAGACTCTGGGGCAACTTGATGCTTAGCCTGGAACCTCAATTTCTTCGTCAAAAAAAGGCCACAACATAATATTAACTGCTAATATTCTATGTGTTTTACATGGACACATGGTCATTGCTCATACAGTATTAGCTACTGTTATTATTACATGGATTAATACATTTAATCCTCTTAATAGCCCTAGGAGGTAGGCATTATCCTCATTCCCTGGCTGGGAAACCTAAAGCACAAAGAGATAAAGTAACTTGCTAGAGGGTACACAGCTAGGCAGTGAGCCATGATTTGAACCCTGGCAGTCTGGCTCTAGAGCTCACACAATTAACCACCACACTATTGTACTTTGAAGTGCAACAGGATAATTTTGTACATTAAAAATCATACTTCATGTAGGGCTTTAGCTCAGTGGACCAAAAGTCTAAAGTTATCATCTTCCCATCAAATAATAAATAGACCCATACCTGCCTCTATCACTAAAATTAATTTTAAATCCCCAGAAAACCCTATTTACCAGAATAGCCACTACGGCTGCGGCTGTAGCTGAAATAGGAGTTATAGCCCTCAACAATAGCCAGGGGTTCTGTCAGCACATCCCCTGGGGAAAAAAAAAAAAACACGTACTATTAAATTAAAGGTAAAACTAGGACACAGGACGCAGAAAGGCCTGGAATTGGTTAGCTGTAGGCTAATTAGTAGCACATATTGGAGCTAGCTGTAGGAGGGACACTCAGGTACAGGTATCTATGATTAGAGGTGCTAGAAAGGTGGAAAAGTGAGAGGGAATTGATACCAAAATTAGAAGGTGGGAAAGTAGAAAGGCTGTGAAGTAGGAGGTGGATAATTAGTGAGGGAGGAGAGAATCAGAGCTAACCCTGGGGGTCTAGGTGATAGGAGAGAGCTAGAGGTGGGAAATGGGAATATGGGAAAGGGAACTGAGCATCTGAACTGGGGTTAAGAGGTGAGAGAAATGGAATTAGGGGATTTGAACTAGAGATGAGAGGAAAGGAAATTAGAAGAAATTAGGGGGTCTGAGATCTGGTGGGAGCGGGCAAATTAGGAGATCTAAACTTGAGCTTGAGAGATGTGGCGGGAATTAGGGGCTCTGAACTAAGAAAGATGGGGGCAGACACGGGAAATTGGTGATCTTACATGGAGGCAAATGGTCTGAGGTAGGGCAAAGATTGAGTGGCGATTAGAGGATCTGAACTGGGCCTAGGCACAGAGAACCAAGGGCTCTGACTTGGGGGTGGAAGATAGTGTAGAAAGGGAGGAAATTCAAGGGTCTGAGTTGGGGCGGTAGAATGAGTGGGAATCTGAGCGGACATGTGGGTTTCAAGGAGGCAATTAAAATTCTGCCGAGGACAGGAGACGGAATAGGATTAGAGAACCTAGTGGAGTGGCGACAGGGGGTTGAAAAGGTAAGAGACCAGGATTTGAGGTCTAAGGGCAGAACTCTTAAACTACAGGGAAATGGGAAAGTGAAATGAGCTGAAGCAGGAAGCAAAAGTTAGCGGGAAAAAGATAACGTGACAGGGATCCTGGATTCCTGAACGCTCACTGGTCACTTTGGTTTCCTGGAGACAGACGATATCAGCACCCAGTTGCTCCAAAATGCGTCCCATGGTTACGCTGGTACAGTTGTTGGATTCCTGGCACACCACCCCTTGCAGGGGACTCCGGATCCCATTGATATTCCAGCTCACCAAACGCAACATCTCAGCGAGCTAGAATGCGTCCCACCAGCAAACTACCATTTGCCTCTAGAAATCGGCGAGACACCGCCTCCCGCGCGCGTTTGCGCAGGCGTTCTCTTGCGTGCCACGGAAGGACTTGACGCACGCGGGGCGGGACTTAAAACGGTCGATTGTCTTTGGCGGAAGGCGGAACTATATGGACGCTGAAGGCGCAGAGCGGATGTGAAGGAAGAATGAATGGCAGCAATAAGGTCCCCGGTTGGGCTCCTGCTCCCCTGAACACACGCCGGCCCGAACACCTGAGTCTGTCTGTACTGTATTTCTTTCCTGCTTAAAAGTACGCTTGGTGCTCCTGGTTAGTTATAAGCAGGATTTCGTCACTTGTTAAGCGGCGGAACTCAGGGGAACCGCGCTGCGGCAGAAAGCCCCGCCCCCAGCGTGCAGACAGCTGACCTAAGTACGCTTTAGGTTGTGGCGCCTGCGCTGCAGGAATCGCTGACGCAAAGTGCTCGCCGCGGCAGGGCCGAAGTAATCTTAGCGAACTTCTCAGTTGGAGAAGAGAGCATTAAGAACCGTTCTACTGGGCTAAGACTTATGAGGATGGCTTTTGGCTATATTGGGACAGGACGAGACTGTCTCAAATCCGCCTTGTAGCCGTATTTGTCTTGGGCCTCATAGCATCTAGAGCATCTAGAAGGATGGCACCAGACACATACTTGCTCTTGGCTCCATTTCTCAGATGAGTAAAATGGAGGCCCTAAAAATTTAAACTGCAGAGCAGCACTGTCTCCTGATGCAGCCGTAGCATTTCCGTCATTACCTCATTTCATTCTCTGGACAACCCACTGAAGGGGCATTGAAGCTAAGTAAGAGAGGTTGAGTAGTTTCACCTCAGTTTCCCGGATGTGGTAGAGCCAGGATTCAAACCTCATCTTAATCAGCTCAAGGATTATTTTTCTAAGATTTTACTAACCACACAACTCAAATTTATTTTAAGTCTTTTACTCTTGGCCCCCACAATACCTTATGATTCATTCTGTCGCAGCAGTTAAACAATATACAGCTACTATTGATTTCTATCCGTTTGTTTGGAGACAGGGTCTTGCTATGTTGTCCAGGCTGGCCTCGAATTCGCGGTGATCCTGCTGCCTCTGCCTCCCAGGTGCTGGGAATACATGTGTTCGCCGCCGTGCCTGGCTGGCTGGCTGGCTTGCTTGCTTGCTTGCTTGCTTGCTTGCTTTCTTTCTTTCTTTCTTTCTTTCTTTCTTTCTTTCTTTCTTTCTTATTTCTATATCTGTTGCCATTAGTTTCCCACCAACTTGAGAGTGAGGACCATAGCTAATTAATCTTGTTAGTTCCGTTTCCTAATACTGAACACAGCAGGTATTAGGAGGGAAAAAACATTTGTTAGGTGAACAAACAGAATAATAGCAACAGATTCGTGGCTTGTTTTGAGAGCACAAAAATAGAAATAATAAGACATATCTAATGTCTAGGGAAATGTATAACTGCATCCTTAAGGTTCTTAACCAGAATCGCAGCCTAATTTTTTCCCCAGAATTTCACAGCTTTACAGCCATTATCCTTATGGCTACAGGAAAAACCCAGTGAGCTGCTTTTCTCCCAGAGGATTTAAAGGTCACTTCCTTGTTGTTGCCATCAGAAAATAGCTCTGTAATTAAAAAATTTTGTGCCTTGAGCTTTTTTTCATGGTTTGGGAATTACTGACTCGGGACTGAATCCCAGGAGTGGGGTAACTAGGACAAAGGAAATGAACATTTTTATTGCTCTTGTTTCATATTGCCAGATTGCCTTCCAGTAAGGAATTGTGCCCGTTTATACTGAGAACTTGTTTGAAATTCCGCTCCAAGAAAATCTAAATCTTGCTTCTCTCAATAGCTGGTTTTCATTTCTCCATTCTGCCGTTGCTTGTTAATATTAGTTCTGACCTTTGGGGCAAGGTGAACACATGGTTGGACTGAAGAGAAAAGGCTCCGGGTGGCTCAGGAACTTCTTTGGCAATTACAACAGCTGATATTTCAACAGAGCACACACACACCCCTTAACAAGGGTGCTTCCTCAGCCTTCCCAGGAACCAACAATCATCTCCATGTTCCCTCTTTGATGCCACCCACTGGACTTGCTTTGGAGGTCGGTAAATGCAAGAGAGCCGAGTGTTGGATACTTAGCGATGGAAGAAAAATTCTCTAAGAGAACAGGTATGTGAGAAATAAGGAAAAGTAGACAGGAGTTACGCAAAACCATTCTTAGGGCTCTCTGAAAAGTTTTCTTTGTGTATGTGGTTGGTGGAGGTATGTATTAACGGGTACAGGAAAAGAGATCTATAGCTAATCTATGTATTTTTATACATTTCGACTTGAATTCTTAGGACACCGACCCGAAGGGCAATTCCTTAGCACCTTTGGAAGTCTCTAGTCCAATTTTAAATGAAATGTGGGATAGAGATTGTATCTCTTACCTTCTTTCTGGTGTATAGAGTAGGATAGATTTGTTATGACACTTAGAACAAGCTCTCTAGTTTCTCTGTCAATAGTCTCCTCAGCAAAATAGAAATGAAAGTCCCTAGGCTGCTTTCCTCAGAAAGTTGCCTGAAAATCAAGAGGGGTGGGAAGACAGGATACAGAGTTCCTGGAAGACATTTTAGGACTTCCACGCTCTGTCTGAGGTTAGTGAACCTGCTTTTTTTTGTAGCGTCCACAGGTAATACTGCCCACAACCCTCTAGCTGCTCTTCTCCCTGAGTGACTATGGTCTGGGGAGAGCCACTCCTAGCAATAGGATGCAGTGAGTTTTGAGGCACAGGCATGGGGCTGGAAATAGGGGAATGGTCGGCTGGGACGGTGGCTCAGAAAGAAGTGGATCCTGAGCCGCTGCCACACAAGGCCTGATGCACACTCATGCATGCAACTAACCTTTAAAGATGGGCTAACTGCCCCTCAGTGTGGGCTAACCCGCACTCTAATCCTCTACAAATGCATTCATACCCACACATTTCAAGAATTACCAATAAGATGACCCCATTTGTAATTTTATTGCCCATCAGTACTGTTTTGATTCTTTAAATGGGATTTCTCCCCCAAACCCCATACTCAAGGGGAATCAGGAGCTGTATGTCTTAGGAAGTCACACTGTATACTTTTCTTCCCTAGAAATGGCCCGATTTTAGAATTAACGGCTCAGCTTTTAGTCCTGATTGAGAATCTGTTACTGAGTGAACCCTATCTCTGCAATTAATTCATTGGACCTTCTCAGAGATTTCATTCTTCTGTCTGTTCTGTTCTGCCCCTTTCAAAGTTGAGAACCCTGGATGCCACCTTCAACCTTGGACCAGGTCAGGTCCCCCATCCACTCTCCTAAATAGCTCTCTTTACATCATTGAACTGAGATTACTTGTCCCCATGTTTATCTCATTTGGGCAGAGAGTCATAGACTGTACAGATGCTCACTGAGCAAGTGTTTCGTCTGTGCCAGCGCTTGGGCTGAACACTGGAAACACAGATCACCAGGACCCAGTCTCCACTCTCAAGGAGCCCACAGTCTAGTAGGGAAGCAGAGAAAGGGAAACACTGGTGGATACTTGCTCCAATAAATGGAGATACATGGGCAATATGATAACCAAAGACAAAGCCTCTCCCAAGGTTACGAGGGTGACTCAACTACCAGGCCCTGATGAGTGAGTCAGATTTCATTGAGAATGGAAGGGAAGAGAAGGCATTCCAGGCTGAGCAGAAGCCCTGAGATGGGAAAGTATGTGGTATGTTTCGAGGCCCAATGAGTCAGCCACTGCAGTTTGAACATAAGGGCGTAAAGACAGACCTGGTTGCACAGGCAGGTTGGGGCTTGATTTATAAGAGGCTTGAATGCTAGACTGAGGCCTTTCCGTAAAGCTCGTGTTTTGTTTTTCTGCTTCTGGGATCAGAATTGATAACAGCGGTATAGAGTCTCATAGTTCTATGTAGTTTTAAATTGGTTTTTGAAGCCTGGACCCCAGGTTTACCCTTTGAGAACTCGTCAAAAGCCTGCTAGCTGCCTATCTCAGATTTCCTGCTACTAAAATTATCTTCTTGCCGCTTGGCAGGATCATGAGGATAAAATTGTAAGCATAAGACACATGTTCATGTGACTGGCTATAGATTACATTTGGCAAGCCACTTCCCCACCCCAGACCTCAGTTTATAATGAGTATGTTTATAAGGAACAAATAGGATAAAGGATGTGTTGTTGCTTTGTTAGCAATGGAATTCATACAATAAAACATCATCAGTAAGATTATTAACCTTAATGGAGTTATAGCAGCTAGGAGACTTACTGGGATTAAGAGAGTTCTATCTCTTCCAAAATATGATTCTGAAACTCTAGAAGTTCTTAGCTAATCTGGAAGACTGCATTAAAAACATTAGCTTTGAATGGACACATAGTATTGCATATTTATGTGATACCATGTGATATTTCAATACATGTATATGATGTGGAGGGATCAGATCAGGGTAATTGGCATACTTATCACCTCAAGCATTTATCATTTCTTTGAGAACATCCAAAATCCTCTCTACTAGCTATTTTGGAATATACAATCAATTGTTGTCAACCATAGTTTTCCTACTATGCTATAAAACATTAGAAATTATCCTTCCTATCCAGATGTGTCCTGTACCTGTTAACCATTCTCTTTCCATTCCTTCCCCATCCCAACTTCTGGTAACCACTCTTGTACTCTCAGCTTCTTAAGATCAACTCTTTTAGCTTCCTCATATAAATGAAAACATGCTGTATTTACCTTTCTGTGTCTGACTTAGTTCACTTAACATAATGTGAAAGACCTACTGCTTGATCAGTTAACAACAACAACAATAAAAAAAGCCGTGGACCAGAAATAATTAGGTTGCCAGTGTTCTCTTCCTTAGTTGGGCACTGATTTACTGTGTGACCTTAGACAAACATTCCCCTTCTCTAGGCCTCATTTTTTTTTAACCTAAGAAGATGAGGTATAATGGTGTACAAAGGGCTTCTCAACTTTTCCGTAAGTCTTCACATAAAACCAGAAAAGTAAAAATGAACTCATCTTTCTAATTCTCAAGAGTTCTTTATATTGTAAATGTTAACACTTTGCCTTAATATTGTATGTTTCCTTTGCAAAAGAAATTACTGATTAATGAAAGAGGTGATTGATCACTTCAAAAAGGAAAAGGGAATGACAATGTTAGGTAATAGATACTTAGCATTTTTCAGGCTGCTTTACATGTGTTAATACATAAAATCTTCAACAACCTTAAAGTGGTAGGTACTCCTGTCATCCCCATGTTCCAAATAAAAAAATGGGGCACTGAAAAGTTTAATCTACTGACCATCATAACCATCAATGGGCAGACCTGGGATACCACTCAGGTACTGTGTCTTCAGAACCCATTGCTCTTAAGCACTGTGATTCGCTGTGATCCGCTGCCTCACTAGATTCATTTAGATATGTGGGCTCTGATATTGAGAATCTAATATTATTTATACACAGCAACTGGAGGGAATCTAACCCTTGTGTAGACTAAAGCTCTGAGAATATATTTTAGGGAGCATCTTAAAAGGCATAATGGAGCCAAGAGCGTTTGATGGCAGGGATTGGAGATTTCTATCCCCAAGAGATTGTCCTTGTGTAGCCCAGCTCAGTGGAAGAAAGTTGTTCTTCCTAATAGCCAATCAGTGGCAGTTCATCAGGGGGTGGGGCAGTTGCAACAGAATGAAGTAAGAACACACTTGGACATCTTCCAGGCAAACTGTGCAGTTACATGAGTTCTACAGATCAAAGCCTCAAAATAACCAGGGATAGGAGGCAGGGAAAATGGGGCTAGTGAAGGAGAAGCATCTGGGTGGGATGGCGCTGGCCTATGGACCATACACCCTTACAGACCATTGCTTCTTGCTCCCTGCACTCTGCCTTCTGCAGCCTCTACCCTTCTATGTCTCCATTCCAACAGCTTGGCATGAGGAACTTTAGCCAAGTTTTGGATCAGATCACGATGCCTATATCCCTAGAGCATCTCATGGCAGCTGGCAGCCACGTGAGCAGTGCTTACCACCTCTCCCCTCAGCAATGGCTGCACTCACTCCCTTTCCCAAAGTATCAGGTTCACTGACTTATTTAGCCTTGGCTAGAGAGAATATAAAGATGATCACATAGTGCCCATCTCTCTAGGAGTGCTCCAGGCAGCACATTGTAGAGAGAAGAGGCTCTGCAGTAGGGAAGGCAGAATCCAAGCAAAAACAAGGGTTGCAATGCCATTTGGGGTGGGAGAGAGCAGTGAGGCAGCGAACCTTCCACTTCCAGTTTGGGCCTTTAATTGCTAACTCAAAGTATTGTATTTTTCATTAGGAACTTTGTGTTTTCGTTCTTGGGGCCCCTGTATTTCTGATGATTTCTGACGTGGACGTTTGTTTCTGAGTTGAAGCTTGATACTCTTCTTGGGTCCAATTCCTTATTTCAAAGCTGAGACCTACCTCCATTACCTTTGCTTTGCCACCCCACACAGGATGCAAGCACATGATCTTTGGTCTTTTATTTGCATACCCTACTAGTCCTGTCTTCATTGGCAGGAAGTGACTGGCCAGACCTGGGCTGTCTTGCTGGCTGCCTTCCTTACTGGGCTCCAACTTATCTCCTATGTACACAGCCCTTGGAGTTCAGAGGCCTCTGCTGACTTCTGCCCAACCTCTCACCCTCGGCATCCAAGCCCCCACTGGTACATACAGGAGCACAGGCAGGCTAGGACTAAAGGAAAAAGAAGAGTGGTCTGGAGACAGGCTGTGAGAGACTCGGAAGCCTGTCGAACCCCCATCCCAGCCCTATCCACCTGCTGTTGTGGCTACAGCAACAGAAAGGACAGCTAGGAAGATAGGAAGTGATACCCGGTACCTTATAGGCAGTGGTGTCAGTAGCTGCGACGCCTAAGATGTCTCAAGAGATGGGAGAGCTCACCCAAACCAGGTTGCAGAAGATCTGGATTCCACACAGCAGCGGCAGCCGCGGTCTACAACGGCGAAGGGGCTGTAAGTGGGGTTTACTTCTGTGGGCCTCAAGGTGGTGGTGGTAGAGTGGGTATAGAAGAGCAAAGAGTGCCCCCCCATCGACGCCTACTGTAATCTAAAATTTGGAATAGATGAGCAGCTGAAGGAAATAGCCATAGGATAACGGGGCTAACATCAGAAAAGTAAGAAAAGAAAGACAAAGATAGATGGAAAGAAAGAAGAGGATAAAGAATGAGGATTAAAGACCATCTAAATCACAGGAATCTTTGACTAGGAACTTTCCTTTTTGTATCTAGAGCTTATTTGGAATGTTTTGTATTTGGAACTTGTGGTTTCTAGTTTGGAACTATTCAGTGCTAACCTAGAATGTTGCATTTTGCTTACTTCTACGAAGTGTTTGGAAATTGGTCTTGTCTGATTGTGCCTGGGTGAAATAAGGTGATGATTCCTGGCATCAACTCTCGGGGGACAGGTGCTGGCTACACAACAGTCCCATGTCACTGTTTGGCATGCCTCCCTCCTTTTGCAAGACTCTTGTAAGAAGTCTATACCTGCCTACGCTAGGAAAAGCTGAGTGTCCTGTCTCCTCTGTCGACTTGTTGGCCCATATGTACCCTCTTGCTGCTCTGAGGATTTGAGGAAAAAGACGTTCAATCTTTCACGGCCAGCCTGCTGATTTAGTATTCACTTTGAAAATTTGAGGAGAATGGGTAAAGGAGAAGCAAACAAAAGCTGTAAATATTTCTTTAAACTGGCGTTTATCATTTCCCACAGATAACAGGGGACAATTGTGGACCAAGGTTCACCTAGCCCAAGAATCATGGCCTAATGATCCAGAAGATGGTGGGGATAAGGCAGTTGTGGACTCTGGGACTCAGACATGTCAAGGACCAGCAGACCAAGCTTTCACACACCTAGTGCTAGAGGAGGTCCAGGCTTGGGGATGTTGATGGAGCACTATTTGCATAGAGGCTCCAGGAAGATGTAGGATATTAAATATAGTGTTATAAGATGTAGGGTATAGATGGAAGAAAAGAAGACAAAAACCAACCTCCTGTTCACCATCCTTCTCTCCACCAGCAATTTTCACTCACTCATCTGGGGAGCTAAGGAGCCTGGATGAATCAGAATTTCATCCCACTCCTGCCCACCCACCTACTCTTGCTTAATCCTATTGGGTGTAGCTGACAAGCAGGTAAACCACTCTGCATACATGGGTCCTCCAGAGTCAAAACCCTTATATTCCTGGAAACTGTGGCTTACAAGTTGGATGGATAATATACATTAATCACCTGATGTAGTCTGATGTGTACAAGGTACAAAATGAATACTGTTTACTTTAGTTGTGAGCCTCACTTTCTTTAGCTCTAAAATGGTATTACCTCGTACCCCTAGTGTTTTAGGGGTGATTCATTGATTCAGAGGCTCTGGGTCTAAGATTGCCTAGGTTTCAGTCCCCTCTGCCATTTCCTGCCTCTCTGACCTTGGACAAGGCTCTTAACATTTCAGTGCTTCAGTTTTCTCATCTGTAAAATAAAGTTGCTGAGAATGTTTTGTAAAGGTTAGGCAAGCTGAAGCATGTAGAAGAGGCAAGGTTAGAAGAGTGCCGAACACAAAGTAAGCACTCAGTGCATACTACTATTTGCTTCAGAAGGTGGTCCTGTGGTCTTATTAACCTCCGTATCACCAACATCAAGCCCTGAATGTGGCACATAACTGATGGTCAGTAGATGATCACTGCTACTTCTACTCCTCCACTTACCACTGTCAACTCTGGGGCTTGGTGTGCATGAGATGCTTACTCTTTAGTAAGTGACCGATTTTTGTCAGATCACACATGCAAAAAAGTGGGATAGTGGCTTCTGGTTCCTGCCTTAGGCAATGTCTGCCTCACATCCCATGCTGGGGAGACCAGGCTATTGACCCCAGAAAGGTCTGAATCACCTTTTACCTGGGACTTCCTCTTTAGAAGACCCACAGTCACTTAATAATGCTGTTAAATGTATCAGCGTGTGAAAAGTGCTAGAGCAGGGCTTGGTATATTCTCTGATAGTGACCCATTGATATTATTGTTGCATGTTCTTACAGCTTGTTTATTCTCCTTGTTGTGTGCTATTAAGTGTTGTGAATATTTTATGATTTATCCATCTTACTGTTGATAAACTCAGGCAGGTTTTATTTTTGGTTATGAACAATAGTGCTATGGACATTCTTTTTTTTAATTGTATTTTAATGGTACATTTTCGATGTACATATTGATAACATTCATCATTGGGGATTTGTACCTGTACATGATATACCTTGTTGCTTCTTTTTTTCCCATTCCCCTCCCCTCCCCCCCTCCCTATTTACAAAAGATTTGTTTCCATTTTTTCCTTCCATTTCTTATTTCTCTTGGCCCTCTGTTCCTTTCCCCCTCCCTTGTTCCCTTTCCCCCTCCCTTGTTCCCTTTCCCATTTGGACATTTTCTTCCCTTTCCCAATATGGACATTCTTGTAAATTTATCCTGGTAGAGTATATCCCTCTGTCTTGTCTTTCTTATGTCATGTCTTGGCTATTTTTGGCATACTGCTTTTCCCCATAAATTTTGGAATTGACTTTTCCGGTTATACACATACAGAGACAAAACTTTTGGGAATTTGATTGGAATTACATTCAATCTATAAATCAATTTGAGGAGAGTTAGTATCTGTGATATTTAGTCCTTCCTAAATATGATATCTCTCCACATATTTAGATTTTTTCATGTTATATAAGTGGGTTTGTTTTGTTTTGTTTTGTTTTGTTTTTGCAGTACTGGAGATTGAACCCAAGGCCTTCACACTGTCTGCCTGCCTGCCTGTCTGCCTATCATCTATCTATCTGTCTGTCTGTCTATCTATCTTTTATCTGTCTATATATCTATCATCTATCTATCTATCCATCCATCTATCTGTCTATCATTTTGAAAGAGGGTCTTGCTAAGTTGCTAATTTGTCCAGGCTGAGCTTAAACTTGAGTTCTGCCTGCTTCAGCCTTCTAGGTTGCCGGAATTAGGGATGTGTAACACCAAGTTCAGCCTGAGTGATGTTTTATAATTTAATCTACAAAGAGTTTGCACATCATCTAAGCAGGATTTCTGAGCAGATATTTTGTTGCTGTTACAAACTACCTTTTCAGAAAATTTTATAGCAGTTTGGTTTTATAGCGGTTTGATATTAATGTATACAAATATAGTTGTTTTAAATACTTAAATTATAACTAGCAAACCTGCTAAACTTTCTCATTTGTTTTGGTAATTTGTGAGTAAATGCCAGTTTTCATTTTTCCTACCTAAACCTTGTTTTTTAAAAATTTTATTAGTGCATGTTTGCAATACATAATGATTATATAATGATTAGTACATGTATATGACACACCTTAATTCTTTTTCTGTCCCTTTACCCTTACCACACCTACCTTCTTCCATCTTTTGGTCCCCTTCCTATTTATAAAAGATCTATCTCGCTGTTTTCAATTATCTACCTTTTCTTTTGCTCTTCATTTATACTTTGGGTTTCTCATATAAGAGAAACCATACAATGTTTAAGCTTGTGTGTCTGATTTATTTCACGTAACATTATGGTTTTAACCTTATTTTTAAATTTCTTTTTCTAATATTGCTACATTGCGAAGACCTCCCACTTCACACATACAGATACATACACATGCACACACATAGACAGAGGACCATACAGTGTTGAATAGCAGTGTTAATAGTGTCTATTCTTATGTTGATCTTGATTTTAAAGGGAGTCCTTAAGAAAATAGAATGTCTTTTTGATAAGTACGTTTAACAGATTCAGGAAGTTCCTATTAATTCCTAGTTTGCCAGTATATTTTTTTTGGTGCTGGGGAATCGAACTCAGGGCGTTGCGCTTGCAAGGCAAGCACTCTAACCACCGAGCTAAATCCCCAGCCTGCCAGTATAATTTTTAAAAGAAGAGTGAATGTAGAATTTTATTAAACACATTTTCTGCATTCACATGAGATGACATGAGAATTTTTTATTTTAACTTGTTAATATGGTGCATTGCATTACAGTTTGTCTTGTATTGAACTAATTTCCCAGTCCTGGGATAAATTAAAACTTCTAAATTTAGTTCGCTAAAATCGTGTTTAGAATTTTAGCATTTTGTTCAGGAATGAGATTGGCCTGTAATCTTTCCATTTTCATGTCCCTATCTGATTTTCTTGTCAAGGTTATACTAACCTCATGAAATGAGGTGAGAGCCATTTTTTTCGTTCCGTTCTCTGATAGAGTTTGTCCAGAACTATCTGTTCCTCAAATATTTGGCAGAACTTTCAGGTAAAAGTGTCTGGGCCTGCTGCCCCTTTGAAATTTTAACTAATACAGTTTCTTCAATAGTTATAGAATCATTTCAGCTTGCTACTTCTACTTAAGTTGAACTTAGGGTTTTCTAGAGAATTTTCTGTTTCACATCAGCTTTCAAATTTATTTGTATGAAGTATTTATCTTTGTATCTATTTAATCTCTGTAGTGTTCACAATTATATCCTCTGTTTTGTTCTACCAATGTTTATTTGTACCTTTTTTTTTCTCTTAATAAACCTTGCCAGAAGTTGGTCACTTTCATAATTCTAAAAACATCAGCTGTGGCTTCTTAATCCTTTCTGGTATATCTTTATTTTCCCTTTAACTATCTTATCATTATTCTATTTCTTCTTTGGTTTTATTTTTTTAATATCTAGAGTTGAATACTCAGGCTGTTAATTTTTAAACTTTCCTCTTTTCTAATATAAGCATCTAATGCTACTAGACAGGACTGATATTTTCCATATGCATAAATGTATGGCCATATATTTTTAAATAGTTCCAGACCATTTGATAAATAGGCACTATCCTAGGCTTTCTTAGTCTCCTTACCCAATTGCCCTGGCTACCTCACTGCTGGGACTTACTGATTATCATTGAGCAAGTAAAAAGTTAATGCCTGGGATGAATCCTACTTGGTCATAGTGTATAATCTTCTTGATAATTTGTTGCATTCTGTTTGCCAGTGTCTTATTGAGAGTTTTTGCATCTATGTTCATTAAGGAAATTGGCCTGTAGTTCTCTTTTTTGGTTGGATCCTTTTCTGATTTTAGTATCAGGGCAATGCTTGCTTCCAGGAATGATTTTGGAAGTACTGCTTCCTTTTCAATATCATTAAAGAGTGTGAGGAGTAGTGGTATTAGATCGTCTCTGAATTTCTTGTAGAATTCAGCAGTGAATCCGTCAGGACCTGGGCTTTTCTTTGTTGGTAGGTTTTTAATTACCTCTTCAATTCAATGGCTGATATTGAGTTATTTAGTATTTTTATCTCTTCTTGATTCAGTTTTGGTAGTTCGTATGTTTGTAAGAATCTGTCCATTTCTTCAGTGTTTTCCATCTTGTTTGAGTATACATTCTTGAAGTAGGTGCTGATGGTCCTTTGGATTTCTGATGGGTCAGTTGTGATTTCACCCCTTTCATTTTTTATTACATGGATTTCCTTTTCTTTCCTTTTTTTTCTTTTAATAAGATTGGCTAAGGGTTTGTCTATTTTATTTAATCTTTCAAAGAACCAACTCTTTGATTCGTTGATTCTTTGGGGCAAAACCCAGAGACTGGGAAAAATTTTTGCCAGCTGTCCCTCAAAGGTCTAATATCCAGAATATATAAAGAACTCAACCCCCCCCAAATTTAAAGACCCTATCCAAAAATGGGCATCTGAAATGAGTAACATTTCTCAGACAAATAAAAATAGCAAATAAATATATGAAAAAGTGTTCAACATTATTGGTCATTCGAGAGATGCAAATCAAAACAATGCTAAGATTCTATCTCACTCCACAAAGAACAGCTGTTATCAAGAAATCAACCAATAATAAATGCTGGCAGGGCTGCGGGGAAAAAAGAACCCTCCTCCACTGGTGGTGAGAATGTAGACTGGTCTAGCCACTGTGGAAATCAATGAGGAGCTTCCTCAGAAAACTACAACTAGAGGTTCCATTTGACCCAGCTATTCTTCTCCTCAGTATCTTCCCAGAAGAATTAAAAACATCATACCACAGCAATATAGGCACAACCATGTTCATAGCAACACAATTTGTAAAAGCTAAGTCTTGGAAACAACCTAAATGCCCAACAACTAATGAATGGCTGAAGAAAATGTGGTTTTACTACACAATGGAGTACTACTCTGCTGTAAAAAAGGATAAACTAGAGACATTTGTAGGTAAATGGATGCACCTTGAGAACATACTCTTAAGTGAGATAAATCAGACACTCATGAGTATATACCAAATTCTCTCTCTGATATGAGAAACCATAAGTGTAAATAAGGACAAAGAGGTATACTAGATATTACGTAAAATAAAGATAGTATTCAAAAGAGAGGAGAACTAGATAGGGAGAAGGGGGAAAGAAGGAGGGGAACAACAGAAGAAAGGAGAAAGGGAAAAAGTGGAAAAATGTAAATAAACCAGCTGTAAATAAGAAAGGGTAGGGGAACAGAAGGGAGGGGTGGGGAAGAGGGGAGAAAACCAAGATATATCATGTACAGGTACAAAATAACCATGTTGAATATGATCATTATGTATACAATGTACTAATATATGTTCTTGGTTAAAAAAAAAAGGGTTAATGCCTGGCACAGTAGGAGGCCTCTAATAATTGGTGGCAGTCTTTGGGTCAACTTCTGCTTAGGTAGATCAGTACCTTTTCCATTTCCAGTTTAATTCTCTTCTGGTAAGAAAACAAATTTCATATGATTTCAATTCTTTGCAGCTTTTTGAGACCTATGGAGCAAAGTATAGACAGTCAATTTTGGTAAATGTTCTGTGAGCACTTGAATATGCAATTTACATTTGTGTTTAGTATAATATATATGTCAATTAAGTCCTGTTGGTTAAGCTGTCTCAAATTTTTTTATATTCTTTTGAGGTTTTGACTGGGTGTTGATGTGAAAGATTTGACAATATCTTCTGGTAATTCTTTCAATTTTGCAAGTTGGTAGATCGTTATGGGCAAATTTAGAATTGCTGTATCTTTCTTGTGAATTGAATATTTTATCAATGTGTAAAGAAATTATCTTTGGTAATATCTACTAATTTGGCATTTTTGCATATTTGCTCTATAAGCAAATTTTTCCCTGATATTTTTATACCTTCATTTCATTTATTTAATGAAACAAAGCTTAATATTGGTCTGGTATATATCTTCCTATACTTTTTAAAAATTATTTTTGATAGAGGTGTAATTCACATTAAAAAAACTCACCATTTTAAAGTGTATGAGCAAGTGGTTTTGAGTATATTCACATGGTTGTGCAATGATTGTCACTAATTCCAGAATATTTTTAAACATATACTTGTAAAATTATTTTGGAATTTACTGTGCCCAAAAGAAGCCCCTTCATCTTTAGAGCAACTCCTTCTTCCACTCTCATTGGCCCCTGGCAACCACTAGTTTACTCTCAGTCTCTATGGACATTTCAAATAAATGAAATCATAAATATGTGGGCTTTTGTGTCTTTTTATCCATTCAGAAATTCTTTGCCTTTTGGTTAGATTGATTAATCCATTCACATTTAGTATTAGTAATGATATATTTGGATTTAAATGTGCCATTTTTCTTTTATTTTCCTATAGTTTATGTCTCTTCCTTGTATTACTTCTTCACTGCTTTATTTTGTATTAAGTAAATATTTTCTGGTTTAACATTTTCATTTGTTTGATGATTTTTTTGCTATGTGTTTTTGAGGTATTTTCATAGTGGTTGTTCTTGGGCTTTCTTTATAAATCTTGACTATCAGAGTCTGCTTCAAATTTATACTAGTTTAATTCCATTGAGATGTGGAAATGTTACTCTTTATAGCTCTATTTTATTTTCTCTTTGTGCTATTATTTTGTACACATTATATCTATACATGCTAAAATGACTATAGTACATAATTATAATTATTTTGTGTAATTTTTTGTTTTAAAGAAGCTGAGAAAATTAAGAACATGTACATATTTATAAACTTTTAAATTATACTCTCTCACTCTATTCATTGTTCCTATGGGTTCCAGTTACCTCTAGTGTCATTTCCTTACTTCACTATAACTGTTTGCTTTGTGGTGCAGCTAGGCTTTAGTGAAGCCTGTTTCCCCGAAGTGTGAACCTTTTGGTGGT